>PVKC010043782.1:0-11696 GCA_004027635.1 Crocidura indochinensis | reverse complement strand
CCTTGTACTACCTCGCCCCTCTCCCACTTCCCCCAACCAAACTGCTTCATTGAATGTTTCAAATGTGTCTTGGCATGATGCCATTGGTTAAAACCTGGTTCTTTGTTACAAAACTGCTTAAAAACCCTCGATCCTGTGAAATAAACGCTCTAGACCTCTCTTGTGTCTCTAGTCACTATTAACCCTTTTGCTCCCACAGAAGAGCCTAGTCCACCCACCACGTGTGCGGCCCCCTGTTGAGAAGCAACTTCTGCAGCTGGTCTGCACAGGTTGCGACCCCTTCTGGGGTCCCTCCAGGGAGCCACAGCGATGTAAAAGATAGACTGTACTAACAGTAACTACAAGCTGGAGTGTCAATACTAGCTTTATATCAAAAATGGTTGCTAGACACAAAGGGTTATTTTATAGGTCTAAAAGAGTCACTCTGACTGCATCACAAAAATAAACTTATGTGCAACTCCAAAATTCCAAAATATGTGAGACAAAAGCAAATGGGCAACGAAAATATAGACTTCAGTACTCTACTTTATCACCAAATATAATAAAATAAGCAGTCCGTTGAGACATTAAAGAACTGAATAACACTATATCTAACAGAATTAATTGGACCTAACAAGCTTATGCCTGAAAATAACACCCACCAGGAACTATAAAATGTGCTTTCTTTTCAAGGAACTCAAAATACTTATAATATCTCCCTACATATATATGTACATATCTATATTTGCATATATGATTTTGGTGAATTTAAAAGTATTTTAAGTAGTGATAATGGTTTTTATGAATTTAAAAATATTAAAAGCATACAAAGTGTATTTAAAATAATAAGGAAGTCCACCGACATGTAAAAATTTTAAAGTATATTCTTAAATAACAGTTTTTTAAAAAAAAAGTTAAATATGAGATTAAAAATTATGTATTGGACTTGACAGATACTACAGTGGATAGATATGGTGCTTACCTTGTACCCAGTTGAAGTCGGTTCAGTATCCACTATCCACCATCACAAATGTCCCCATCACTAGACCTCCCTTAGCACAGAGTAAGTCCTCAGTATAGCCTGGTATAGCACTATTACCTCATACCCTAACATATTTTTAAAAAACATTTCTTATCATAAAGAATATTTAAAACGCAATATAACTGAAATGTAGATGCTTTCACTAAACAATTGCTCACAGGTAAAATTATAGTCATAAAATCATATATTAAATGTGAAAACAGACTTCAAAATCAAGAGCTTGTACTTTCCACTAGTTTAAGAAACTGCGGTTTAAAAATAAGAGTAACCAAACTACAAATATGTTTGTAACCATGATGCTTAAATAAAGATATTGTTTTTAAAAAGGCAAGAGTGAGAAGAAAACAATGAATATTAGAATATTTGTAAATAAAAATAGAGAATAGATAAGCACGTAAGATCAATGAAACGATAAGCTTATTCTCTGTAAAATTAACAAAAGCAACAAAATTAGATAAACAAAAATTACTAAAATCAGGAATGAAAAAATATAATTATCAACAAGAAAAATTTCAATAACCATGAGTGGTTAAGGGAAGTAGAGAAAGGGAAGTAGGTATGGATAAATCAAAGATCAAGGATGATCAAATATCTTATTATAAATAGCATAGTAATTAGGGAAAACTAGACTTTTGGTAGAAAACGTAATATAATATATACTGATAGTGATATATACTAATAAGGCTGTACATCTAAACATTATAAACCTATGCTGCTTTTAAAATAAACAGAGAAAATGCTATAAAAATTCTGTGTCAAAAATAAACAATTTATTTGTAGTGGAAAAATTCTTAGAAAATTAAAAATAAGGAGCCGTTGAGATAGCACAGTGGTAGGGTATTTGCCTTGCACGAGGCCAACCCAGTACAGACCTGGGTTTGATTCCTGGCAGCCCATATGGTTCCCAGAGCCTGCCAGGAATGATTTCTGAGCTCAGAGTCAGAAGTAACCCCTGAGCACTGCCAGGTGTGACCCAGTTAAAAAAAAAAGAAAGATGGGGCCCGGGAGATAGCATGGAGGTAAGGCGTTTACCTTTCATGCAAAAGGTCATCGGTTCGAATCCTGGTGCTCCATATGGTCCCCCGTGCCTGCCAGGAACAATTTCTGAGCATGGAGCCAGGAGTAACCCCTGAGCACTGCCGGGTGTGACCCCCCCCCAAAAAAAAGAAAGAAAAGTAAAAAGCACTAGACCTGATTCATATTTTAAATGAAATGTCTATATTTTCAGTAGAAATATGAAGATCCCTTTAACAAGTCAAAACATCACATTCACAAATTGTAAAATCTCACACAAATAAAAAATTCAGATTCATATATTTTGTTATACTTGTTAAAAATGAATAGTTGGTAAGTTCTGCAAATTTAAAAAATTAAGGGTAATCAGAAAATGGGAGAAATATTTGAAAATACTACATGTCAAAGAAAATTTATATCCAGAACACATAAAATACATTTGCAAAGCAATAAATAAATAAATTTCACTTTGAAGTAATTCAAATTTGAATAGACATTTCTCAGAAAAAGGTATTTTAAGTGCTCAGTAAACATAATTTTATACCCATATAATGACTAATCAAAAAATAACAAGTTTTAAAATGGGTACAGAGATATTGGCATCAACATACATTTCTGGTGGAAATGTAAAATGGAACCTAAAGCATTTTAGAAAAAAAATAACTCTGCTATTTCCCTTAAAGTCAAACATAGAGTTGCCATATCATGGGGCCAGAGAGATAGCATGTAGCATGGAGGTAAAGCATTTGCCTTGCATGCAGAAGGACAGTGGTTTGAATCCAGGCATCCCAAATGGTCTCCTTAGCCTGCCAGGAGCGATTTCTGAGCATAGAGCCAGGAGTAACCCCTAAATGCTGCTGGGTATGACCCAAAAACCAAAAACAAACAAAAAAAAGAGTTCCCATATCATGTACCAATTTTATACCTAAGATAAATGAAAGAATATATGCATGTAACTATTTGTACACAAATATGCAAAACAACATTATTCATAGTAGCCAAAGATGAAAACAATAGAGTTCATTAACTGATTTGGTATTTAAAATTTAGTATTTTATACAATGGGATTAGAAAATTAAGCATGATATTGCACACATTCAAAGAAACATTATCCAGAATAGTCAAAGATGGAAATAATAAAAAGTTCAACAACTAATTAGAGTATAAATAAAAGTTGGTATTAATGCATGGAATAGAAAATGGCACATTAAATTTATAAAATGCTGCATGCCAATTAGCCCTTAATAATAATGAAAATGTTTTACTTCCTAGATTAATTAATAAAACATTAAAAATTTTTGAAGTTAAGAAGCTAAGGCATTTGCTTGCACTTGGACAAGTCTGATTTGGCCTCATTATCACACATGGTCCTCTGACAACCTCCAGGAGATTCCCAAGAATAGAACCAGGACTATGTCAGGAGTACCTCCAGGTGAGTGTCTTATACCACAAAATCAATTAATGAGCAAAGAAACAAATAAGCATCATTTAAAAGAAAAAATCAAAACTCACAAACCCAGGCCAAATAAAGCCCTGTCTGACTTGGATGAAATAATCTTGACCCTTGTTTCTCCATGTTCATAATGAAGTCATTGCTGATGAAGATAGAACAAAAATGCAGTGAAAAATGTAGAATCCTTGTTTGTAGACCACAGAGACAAAAGTGAGTTCTCACTTTCTCCTAATAAAACTGCACAGCCTCTATTTTATCATCTATCAAAGAATGATGATGCCCACCTTGGATGCATTGTTAGGAAGATAGCTACTATGTCGAGTTTTACATTCAACTTATATCATAATATTATCAACATCAGTATTATAGTCATCAATATGCTCAAAATAATAAACAAATGGTCATAGAATGCTAAAGACAGACTCTTAGATCCTAAAAAAATAGTAGGATGCTTTTGACATTTTGTTTGTTTGTTTGTTTGTTTGGGAGCCACACCCAGGGGAGCTCAGGGGTTATACCTGACTCTTCACTCAGAAATCACTTCTGGCTGACTCTAGGATTAGATGGGAAGCCCGGGATCAGACCAAGGTTGGTCAAATGCAAGGCAAAGGTGCTATCTGCTGTACTATTGCTCCAGCCCACCTTCATGTGTAAAGCAGGAATAAGATAGAGCACGCATCACCCTAGAGGAGTCGTATGGATTGGGGAGCACAACTGTGACAAGCTCCGACATGAAAGCTTGTTGATAATTCTGAAGCAAGGCACATGCCCAGCACAGTGAAAAGCTCCGAATTTTATCCCTATCACTACCTGGTCCTCTGAGCTTGACCATATGTGGACATGGAGGCCCCAAATTACCACTGGACCCAAATATCACTGTGAAATGGCCCTAATTTTAATAAAAAAGATATATTTTCTTAGTAAATAAATGAAAAGAATATATTATCGTTAGTGAGTATATGACTAAATATTAGGCCATTTGTGTAGCCTGATTCCTCCTAAAAAGAGTCTAATATGTCAAAATGCTAAGCAGCATGAAAAATCATTTCTGAAATGGAAACCCTAGAGAGGTGGACATTTTTAGTTGCTTTTTTCTTGTAAAAATGAACTATGAACAAGACATACTGGTGGGAGAGAATGTCCAGTCTTTATGTGAAACATAAATAAACTGTGATAATGAAGGTAAGTTATGGCCATCAATATTTAAGGGGATTAAGTCAGAGGAACCATTAGATCAAGTTGATAAGGCCCATTCCAGTCTTAGCCTTAGAGAGAGAGAGAGAGAGAGAGAGAGAGAGAGAGAGAGAGAGAAAGGGTTAATATGATCTGAAAACCACCAAGTTTTCAGTAGAAGTATTCTATTCACCTTAAACATGGAAGCCAGTCTAGTTCTGGCAGAACAAATACTGGGCTTCTACTATGGAAGTTACTTATATAGGTATATATTTTATAGAAGTGGTAACTGAGTTTCCAAGTAGTTGTATAACATGCTTCAAGGACTCTGTGTAGGAAATTTAATAAATCTCCCTTGTGCTTCTCAGTGTTTTAGAAGCACAAATGTAATATATAAATGTTATATCAACATTGTGATGAAGGAACCATTACTTTGCCCACTTCTCAGATGAGGACAATGAGACAGTCATGTTGTTACCATCTTGACCCCAGGTGCCTGGCTTTAGGGTGCCCCCTATCCAGCACTATATTACATTAGCCCAGTTGTTTGCAAATCAGGATCCCAACTCATGTTCATCTTTCATATCCATTTTATTTTGTTTTGTTCTTATTTCAGTTTTAATTTTTTGCTTTTATTTTATTTTTGCAGTGTCAGGGATCAAACCCAGGGCCTCATACATGCCATTACTCTACTGCTAAGTCAGTCCCTGGTGTATATGTCCACTTCTGATGAGAAATATTTTGTTCCACTTGTTGCCTCTCCTATAGAACAATGTAGTTATTAGAGGCGCCAAGATCTGAGAAAAGAAAGGAGCTTAGATCAGGCTCAGAAAACATGAAATGCCTACTTGGACCACAAATGGTGTCAAGGATTGCAGTGAATTAGACAATGTGTGTCCCTTAAAGGAACCACCATCATTTAAACCTGACCTCGATTATCTTCAGGAATTAGGGAAGCTAGTGTTGTCAGATTTTAAAGTAGCATCTTCTAAGTTTTAGAATACTAAATAGTATAGAGAGCACATTCTAGAGGAGTCCACATACATGATATCTAGGAGGGAAACTAGGAAGAGCTGACCCAACTCTGAGTTCTTCGATGAGCCAATCACACAGTTGTGCTCCCCAATCCATAGGGCTCCTCTGGGATGATGCATGCCCTTTCTTATTCCTGCTTTACACATGGAAAGAAATTATTAAACATGAAATTCTAAAATAAATCAAATAGGACTCTCAGGTCATCAACATTAAGTATTTTGGAAATGTGGTTTCTATTGACTTGCTTGAGCCTTTGTTTTCTATTTTGGGTCATGGTAGAAGTTGTGCCCAGGGGCAAGGAAGGAGCATCACAGGACAGACATTGTGAGTCTGTCTCCCTTATAATGAGGTGCTGCACAAGGAGGGAGTAAGTTCTTCTTTCCTGCTGGAATCAAACAGAATAAAAAACTTTGGGTCAGAGATTCTGCTGAGGACTAGGGAGAAAGAGAAATGAAAGCTCAAGTTCCTCCTGTATAGAGACAAGTTGTTCAAAATGATCTAACCATTCATTTATTCAATCATTTGGGGGGGTTGGGTGTTTAGGCCATACCCAGTGATGCTCAGGGATTACTCCTGGCTATATGCTCAGAAATAGCCCTGGCTTGGGGAACCATATAGGATGCCAGGTTCGAAGTACAACCCATCCTAGGTTAGCACATGCAAAGCAAATGCCCTACTGTCTATGCCACCACTCCAAACCCCTATTCAATCTTTTTTTTTTAACTACTGCTGTGCTGACTTTGAGTATCTCCTTTATGGTAGATCTAAACCCTGCACTGGGGGATTATGATGTAAATTAAAAAGTCAGGATAGGGGCCGGAGAGATAGCATGGAGGTAAGGTGCTTGCCTTTCATGCAGAAGGTCATTGATTCAAATCCCGGTATCCCATATGGTCACCTGAGCTTGCCAGGAGCAATTTCTGAGTGTGGAGCCAGGAGTAACCCCTGAGCACTGCAGGGTGTGACCCAAAAGCCAAAAAAAAAAAAAAGTCAGGACACCTCCATTGCTAATCATGCAAACCACAGTAGGAACATTTAGTCAGTTTGGTGGAAAGGTAACTGGTGAGGATAGATAAGAAGTCTCAGCTTTCATTGCTTTGGGACCCACTTTGTTTGCAAGTGGAGAGAAAGGCCTTTGGGTGAGTAATAGTTTAGTTGAGACATGACTGAATATATGAGCTAGAAAGAAGAGACTGGTGGAGGAGGAAAACCGAGGTTTATCTGCAGAGAGGTGGGAAAATTCAACCAACTGAAACATGGAAAGAGTAGAGGGAGCAATGGTTCAGAGTCAAACACTTTTTTTTTATTTCCAGGATTCTAAGAATGTAGAATTCTAAGAGTCCATAATTCTGAGCATCTGTGATTCAATAGCTCTCTACTATGAAGATTCTTTGAATGTGCTCTCCCAAGATTCTCTGAATATACCATTCGAAGTTTCTGGCTTTCAAGCACAACGATTCTGCATCTTAATTTTACAGCAGTCTGACCCTGCCCTGAGTTATTCCTTTGCTAGTGTAGACAAGACTGTGGAGAAGTGTTTGGAGGAAAAAAAGCTTATTCACATTTGCTCTGAAATCTGCCTCCCAATTAGACCCTGTGTTCTGCTCTGTTCTGGGAAAAAAGACAAAAGAAAATGCAGGCAGTGACTCTGCTTATACTAATGAGTGATCTCCGTGGGCAGAGTTAATGCTAAGCCCTGTTCAACCGCCAGGCCATTTCTCGAATGGGGTGAACACACAGACTAATTTATGTGAAATAAAAACACATTTTTACATGGTGCCCTGACACCAAGACAGGCATTTCTCCCCACAAAACAAGTCCAATTATCATGCTATGCTCTTCTGGCTTTTCTGCTCTGTGAAAAAAGCAGCAAATTCTCTTAACCCTTTGTAATATTATTAACCTTCCTTAGAACACTAGGAAGATCATAATACAGAAATAAAAAAATGGGGGCTGGAGAGAGATAGCATGGAGGTAGCATGAGAAGGACGGTGGTTCAAATCCCAGCATCCCATATGGTCTCCTGAGCCTGCCAGGAGAAATTTCTGAGTGTAGAGCTAGGAGTGACCCCTGGGTACTGCTGGGTATGACCCAAAATCCATAAAAAGGGGGGTATCAAAGCCTCTTAGAGAGGGGTACAGAAAAGGTGAGACTGGAGATGGAGGCTAAGATATTGGTTATTGGAAACCTTGTAACCCAGGAAACCGTTCACTAGATGATGATTCACCACCACTTGTCTGTGACTCAGTGGCAGTAATCATAGGACTGGAGAGGGCTAGATGCAGGGGTCCTCAAACTTTTTAAAGAAGGGGCCAGTTCACTGTCCCTCAGATCATTGGAGGCTGGACTATAGTAAAAACAAAAACTATGAACAAATTCCTATGCACACTGCATATATTTTATTTTGAAGTGAAGAAACAAAATGGGAACAAATACAGTATGTGGCCCGAGAGCTGTAGTTTGAGGACCACTGGATTTAGTAAATATAGTACAGGTGCGATGCTTGGGGAAAAATGAACAGAGTTTGGCTGTTTTCATACATTGAGCACAGAGCATGCAGCAGTCCAGATGCCATAGGCTGTGGAACTGGACAATAATCGATGATTCCCAATTAAAAGGTCTTAGCAAGTGGAAAGTTCCACAGAGAGGGCATGCTTGCAGCTTTGTAGAGGGTAAATGGGCAGGGATGAGAATTCAGGCATGGAGCTGAAGAAAGGGCAAGTCATGTTCTTCAAATTTGACCCGGGAATAAAGCCAAGAAAGACAGATGAAAGTGGAAATGTGGGTTGTAGGGTATCTTAGTCTGATCAGGCACCTGTAACAAAGTACTCAGACCAGAAAGCTTTAAAACAACACAAATCTATTTATCACCAGTTCTGAAGGCTGGAGTCCAAGATTGTGCCCCACAAGGCTGAATGAGAATAGTGAGCCCTCTTTGGGTTATTTGATAAGTATACCAAGACTGGGCCTGGAGACCTACCCAATTTCCCAAATCCTTTGCTCTTTCTCATAGGGATAACCTGTGAAATAGGTTTCAACAAATGCTTTTTAAGGGACTAAAAACCTTCTGTCCCTTTCCAGGGAAATCCCCAAATATTTGGGGTTCTTTTAAATTGAGTGAAGTCATTAATTAAGCCTTTGTCTCACATGACAGATAGACAATTCAAAATGGCTTAAACAAATAAGAGACTCCATATTGCATGTCCTGTGTAAAAGCTAGTTCTGGTTAGCTCCAGACTAGCCAAAGTAACATCAGATGATTAAGTGCCCCTCTTCAAAATTCAGCTCTTTTAATCCTCAACTTTTGTTTTTCTTCAGCTTGGTTTTACTGAGTACCAATTGATCCCAAAGATGGCAAAGATGGCCACCATCAGCTCCAAACGACAGCATGCCAGGTAAGACATGCTGAGTTGGGGAAGGTGAGCTTTTCAGGTTGCTTGGCTTTATTGGTCTGTTTGGAAACAAGTAAACATCTCTGAACCAATCACAACAATGACTAGTCCGGGTAAGATGCTTTGCTCTCTGATTGGTTAGAGCTAGTTAGATATCTATTGGTGGAGGACAGAGGATGGGTTTATGGCTTAAAATCAAGCAAGGGATAGTTTCCTACAGGAAAAGCCAGGGTTGCAAATCAATGTGTATGTGTGCATGTATCCATATGTGTATGTATTTTCCACTCATATTCATTTCATATGTTTATGGCATTATGTTGTTTATTTGGCTGTGGTCAATGTAGCTGTTATATTCCTCAGAAAGATGCTTCTTGGTAGGGAAAATAAACAATTAGAAATAAGTATGTTTTTGCTTTGTTCATGTGTGCTGTAGAAAAATATGTGAATCTTTGTGAGTCCAGGGATGTAGAGCAGGGATGTAGGTCTGTAAGGCCCAAGGGTGAAAAGGCAGCATGGGTGGGGTAGGATGCAGTTACCTTCCCATCTTTGTGTGGCCATGTCTCACATCTGCACAACCAGATATCTTTTGTATGGATCTTCCATGTCACCAACAGAGACAAATATTTGCTACCCTAGATTGGAGACAGAAATACTAATGTTTTTCCTTTCTCCTGAGTGTTCTACCTTTGATTTTCTTCAGCTAGAAGGAGATAAATGAAGGGAAGATGAAGTTTGTGATTTCTCATCTCGGCAACTGGAAATAACGAAGAGAAGACTTGGGCCCAAATCTATGAAGCTAGATTGACCCCTGAGTGTTCTGGCTGCTGCCTGGAAAAGAGGCATTCTCCCAGCCTCAAACCTAGGAATCAGATTGCTTGACATCTCAATCCCAGTTTTAACTGCTCACTCGCCCAATTGTTTCATCTCTGGAACTTAAATTTCTTATTTTATAACATGGAATAAACCTGCCCCTGGGTCACTGAGTGACAAAGGAATAACATAGGCAAAGCCTTAATCTAAAGCCTACTTAGCACACCAAAACTACAAATTATGTTCACGATCATGGTTGACACACTGTCCTGCTGTTTTTTCAGTTTCCAGGCACTTAGATCTTTTTTTCTTAATTCAATTGAGTGAGAAAATTAAGATAATCAAGTTGTATAGTGTCAATTTTATGTAAAATTGTCTCTCTGTGGATGTCTCCTAGCTAAACAGAGAAGAGTATTTGAATTTTTTTAAAGTCAACTTAGATCATTTGGGACAGAGGAAGTAGGTTGAATGCACAGAAGTAAGAACTAATCAAACAAGGAGTCCCTGTGTTGACCAATTTGGTATCAGCTTTACTAAAAGAATTAGGAGGTGGCAGAAATAACCCAAGTACCGCCCAGGCCTTCCCATTGCCCACAAGATGGCAGAACCTACCTCTGGACAGAGTCTTTTGGCCATTTAGGGTCTAGGGAGCCTCTGTTCATATACTCATACCTGCGACCTAACTTGCACCTCTAACACTTCTTGTGCCATTCCTTCCATCTTGAGGTACCAGAATCACACAGCTTTAAATCTCTGCACAATTATTTCTCCTTCCATGAAAAGGAAAATGTCACTTCCTTAGAAATGTTTGCAGGGTTTGGGGGGCTAATGTGCTCAGAAATATGTTCCCATGCTCAGTACTTGTAGCACTTTAGCTGATGCAAAGGTGAGTACCCTGGAGCCCTAGACCCAACAGAAATGACTTAGGATCAATAATCAGGGTGGGTTGTGTCTGAGACTGAAGTCCATCGTCCTCATAAAACCTTGAGCTTTCTAGAAGACTCTTCTCTTAGGCATTGCAATTGGTATTTCCAGATTATTCAGGACAGATAAAGATTCTGGATCTCTATATCTTGCTTTCTAGATGAAGAATAGGAGGCATGGAGATATTAAGTTATTTTCCTAAGGTCACACAGCTAACTGAATATAATAAGGAAGCACTCCAGATGTAATTGCTCTCTAACAAATGACTGAGATCCACTGGCCAGCATTAAGCAAAAGTGGACCATTGTCATTCTCTCTCATTCTTTTTTCTTGAGTCCAAATAGCCTTTCTTTTTAAAGACAATTCACAAGCTTTTGGAGCATAAGTACAGTACAGATCAACCAATACACATAATGATGCCAACAAATACTTTCAAAAAGCAACATCTGTCCATATTGTAAGCAATGTGCTTTGATATTTACCATATTCTGCATCATTTTTAAATTCTGGTCACCATCTGCCAACCGCTGAATTGATTTGATGTTAGTCATCAATTAGTCAATCATTGACTCAATTATGAATTACTATTATTTCAGATTTGCTTCCATACCTGACAGTGTCTAGTTCCTACTCTTGTCAGGAGTACTCAGAGATCACTCCTGACACTGCTTGGATCTTGCTCCTGGTTCTATGTTCAAGAATCACTCCTGACAAGGTTTAGGGAACCTTATGTGGTGAGATCAAACTCAGGTATATGTGCAAAGCATGCAACCACCTGCTTTTCTATCTCTCTAGCTCCTGAGTCTTGGTTTCTGAAACCCCATATGGTGTTTATAAAGCAGGCAACTACTTCCCATGAGCTTTTCACCTAGCC
>PVKC010043781.1:0-11759 GCA_004027635.1 Crocidura indochinensis | reverse complement strand
TTTGAGAGACAAAAGGGAAAAAAGAAGGTGAATCACCAGAACATTTCACATAGACGTATCAAATAAGATATCCAGTGAGCACTGCAGCAATATAGATATGCACCACATAGTTGCCATGGTCTTGAGATAAAAAACATGATAGAGCGCAAAAAGGAAGAAGAGAAAAGAAGACAGAAAAAGTAAATATATGAATAAAAAAGTGAACAACTACTTAAATATCTACACCAAGATAAGGAGGTCGACTAAAACTAGATAAAAGAATTATGAAGTAGTAATAAGCGAAATTAAAAAAAGATTATTTTGTGCTTCTTGTCTCTTTTTGGGGGGGGTTGGGGTCCCACCCGGCAGTGCTCAGGGGGGGTCACTCCTGGCTCCATGCTCAGAAATTGCTCCCGGCATGCTAGGGGACCAAATGGAATTCGGGCATTCCAAGCGATAAACTTCTGCGTGAAAGGCATATGCCTTACCAAGGAGCTAATTCTTGAATAAGTCTCCATAAATAAAATCCTTGACTGAGTATAGACTGGGAAAGTAGGTACTTGAATTTTCCATCTCTCTTTACCAGTCAAGGAAGCTCCAACAGTGCTAAAACAGCACCTTGAAAGTGACAGTGTACTTTAAAAAAGAAAGTACACTGAAACTGAGAGATTGATAGACACATAGAACCAAAAGTAATTTTGTTTTTGTTGTTGTTGTTTTGGGGGTCACACCCGGCAGCATTCAGGGCTCTTCACTCAGGAATCACTCCTGGCGGTTGGTTGTGTGCAAGGCAAATGTCCTACCTGCTGTGTGTTAGTTCTGGTCCCTCAAAAGAAAATAGATAGCTACTGAATTCTCTTGTAAGACTAAAGGACTAACCCAAAGTCACACAGCTATGTGTTATTAGCATTGCTCTAAACACCAGAGTGATAAATACTAATGTTGTGTTTTAATCAGGTTTATAAAGACGGCTTGCATGAGTTCTTATACTAAAGAACAGATTGTCAATTAACATTTTTGATGGCTAGAGAAATCATTCTATATAAACAAATACCAACCTGATGGTTAATATATGAAAACTTTCTGTATATTTTGGTCACCATAGAAAAATATAGAGATTAGCTTTCTATTGTTGTAAGAAACTGTATCAATCTTATGGAATCCAAAAACAAAGTAAGAGAACAAAGTTATGCCAGCCTCAGAGAAGATCCTTTTATGTGTTTCTATTGACTACTCTGAGGGTAATGAGCTTGCAAAGTTTCCCTGTCTCTGGAGATTAATCTCTCAAGTACATCTTCAAGAAAAATTATTATAGTGACCACATACTGATTAGTCAGTATGCTTAGTTGAGACTGTATTCCTTTGACTATTCTCAGCAGTGCCAATATTAAAGGATTATAAATTGACGAGTCTGTGAAGTTATTAGACCTTCTGGAATAAAGATATATGCTACTGGGAATATTTTGCATAGAATATTAAAATTATATTTGCAAACCAAGCAAGTTGGCTATAAGATGAATATCTGTAAGAGAAAGGTCCCCACATTGATTTTCATATTAAATCAGAGGTTTGTTTCTGAAAAAAAGAGAAAGAGGATATATTTAGCAACACTATTTGATACCCAAAAGTAATTGACTACAGAAATGCCCTTATCTCATCTTTTTCTACACTTTTAATTTATTTTGGTAATTGAAGATGTTTGGAGACTCTACCTAGTGGTGCTCTGGACTACCCATGTAGTAGTTAGTAATGTCAGTGTCTTTGGAGTGCTCAGGGAACTATGCTCAACCAAAAAAATTAATCTCTACTTTTTAATTTTAGGAATTTCTATTTGAGGGGTCAGAGTGATAGCACAGTGGTAGGGTGTTTGCCTTGCACGCGCTAACCTAGGACGACCATATGGTCTACTAAGCCAGGACTGATTTCTGAGCGCATAGCCAGGAATAACCCCTGAGCATCACCAGGTGTGACCTCCCCACAAAAAAGAATTTCTATTTGACATAAAAGTTATTACTTGAAGTAAGATAAAGGTGATGGTTCAATTTTCAGTGTACTCAAAGCAATATAGTTCTGTGGTTAAGAATGAGGGGTCAGGAATCAGATAACTAGTTTTCAAATGATAGTTCTAGTACTTATACCACTCTGAACTTCATTGATTTTATTCTATCACGTAAATATAATAATATCTATCTTTTAGATTTATTGTCAAGGTCAACTGACAATAAAAGATCTTATAGTGTCCAACTGAAAATATCTGTTCAATATATATATATTTTGCTAATTTAAGTATTATTGCTGTACATATTAATGGCAACTCTGAACAGATGACTATGGGAATAGAGGGATGTGAGAAACTAGTTCTGCTCACTAGGCAAGAAACCACTTCAAAAAGAGTAACATTTAATCTGGGTCTGGATTAGATATAGAAAAAATAAAGGTCATCTTGGGGAGATGGAACAGCAACAGAATGACATTGACCAAAGGAATAAGAATTGATATAGATGTTTATTTTTAAAAATTCAATAAAATCTTGTCTTTAGTAAATATTTGGTTAAAAATATTGCATGACAGTAGAAACCATGGATGAAGCAATGGATTATCTAGAAATATCTAGGACCTCATGAAATTTGCATTGTATCAAGGAGCATTGAGTAAGGCTTTAAACAAGTAATATGTGTTTCAATTGTGCTGGAAGGTATTTTTAAAAAATCAACAGATGTGATAGGCAATCACTCAATAACACTAGTTAGTAATTGGAATGTATTTTTTGGTGGAGTAGGAATGACTCAGTTCAGGTACTTGCTAGGGAATGAGAATATTGGGCAGGGATAATCCCATCACACAAAGATAACTAGATATCTAGATATAAATCTAGATATGTAGATCAAAAATACCTAGATTTATGACTTTTGTAAATTCATAACTTCACAATAAATCCTTCAAGGAAGATAATTTTAAAATATTGATTTGGAACCTCATCCTTAGAGATGCTGTTTCCTTTGGCCTGGGCTCACACTGGATTTAATTTACAATAAAAAAAATTTTTTTTAACTATTTAATGAGGTACTTTGGGTTTGTAAATATTTATGAATTCCTTATACCAGTTTCACTTAAAGAGCTATAAAAGTAAGTATAATTTATATATCAACAAATATAAAATTATTTCAGCATTGAAGAAGCCACTGTGACTAATGAAATGTCACCATGTCTAGCTGAGCGGAGCTGAAAACTTTATCTGTTGTCAGGTGGTCACAGCATCCTATAGGGGTCCTGTAGGTACTCACACAGGTCCACTCATTTATCTTCTCCTGCCATGTGCCAATCTCCCTACACTATGTGCTTAGAAACAATTGAATCTCCACTTTAAAATTCAAAGGTTTAGCCTTGGAGCCCCAGTCATCTTATCTGACCCTCAGACAGATATGGCAGTGCCTGGGACTTAGTTTCTGCATGTAATATTCTTAACTAACAACTTACAGGTGTGGAATATTCAAATACCCATAGCTGGAGAGGAGACAAACTCTGGGGTACTCAGATTAATACTTCAATGTATTGTACCGAGTCTGGGACTTGCTAAAAGTCAAATTATTGATTCTCTTTCCTTACCCATATACTGGTTTCTCTTGGATTACTTACTTAACAAAATTAAACCAAACCTTGTCTCAGGGTCTCTTTTTGAGAAAATATGGAGGAAATTAGATCCACTTCAGGGAGAATATGGACTCCTATACTCCTTTCTAAAAACAGGCAATTTCTACCTGTGAGCTACATTTTACTCTGCCATCTCTTTCCAATAAACTGAATGAATACCCTGGCTGGAGCTCTTCCACTAGATAAAGTAATGGAAATGCATAGAAAGTTGGTTCAGGATCTCTTCAGAGAAAAATGATTCATCATTTAAACCAATCATCAGGGTTCTCCAAAATCTGTAAAGAAATTTGTGCAGAGAAGTTTCTGACTGAAGATTTAGATCTCAAAAGTTTTTAAAGCAACTCTCCTTTTATAAATTGGGATTCTTGGGGCCTGGGGTCAGGGTACATTTCAATCTCAGAAGACACTGAAACTAAAGGATAGGAAGTTGCTAACAAACCTAGATTTGAACAGCAAGGGGGAAGGGGGACAGCACTGTGTCAAAATAAAAGAGAGCAACAAAGAGGGGGGAATTGAGTGAGAGAGAAGTAAAATGCTTACCCCAAAGGCATGTAGGGGAGAATGGGTGTTGAGGGAAATTGTGGACATTGGGAAATTGGTGGTGGGAAATGTGCATTGTATTGCAAACCAAAATTGTCTAAAAGAAAAAAATGGAAGAGAAAGAGAGAGTGATAAAAAGATACAGGATGATAAAAAGATATAGAAAGGACAAAATGAAACATGAAGGAGAGAGAGCATCAGAGAAGTACCAGGGAAAGTTGAGACACTGGTCACCACAGTGAAGAAAGTGAGCACTGGATAATGAAAAGGATAAAAATCAAAACCAAGTTAGTGAATAAAGATACTATCTTTTCTTTTTTTTTTTAATTTTTATTTTAATTATATTGGCTTACATATTGTTGACAATCATATTTTAGATACAAATTAACATAAAATCAGGGGAACTCCCGTCACCAAATTGTTCTCCCTCCCCCTCCATTCCCATCCTACTTTCCGTATCCTCTTCCCTAACCCCCGGGGTTGCTAAAGCAAGTGGTCCTCCTTGTGTCTAGCTTACTACTTAGTGGTCTTACACCTGTTTGGTCTTTGTTACCCCCTTTTCCCCCCTAATTGGGAGGCGGGAATAGTTAATTCAAGCCATGTGGTTTTGTTTGAAAAAGAGAAAATTAATAACCTGGAGAGAGAGGGAAAAAATAGAAGAGAAAAAAGATAAAAAAGATAAATAAATAAAGGGATTAAATACTCCAGTAATGGGTCGTCCTTGGTTGGAGAAACAAATAAAATATCCAGTGAGCATTCAAAAAAAAAGAAAGAAATACTGTATAAAGGTCATGGTTTTGAGATAGAAATGTGGCAGTACACATAAGAAAAGAAAAGAAGAAAATAAATAAGTAAATATAGAGATATCCACTTCGATAGCCAAACCACAATAATGAGATCAACAAAAGATAGATAAGCAAATAATAATAGTAAAAAAAAGATTGTTTTGTGCTTGTTTTTTTTCCCTCCTGCAGATGCACAGTAAATATTGGGGTCATTCGAAAAGGAATTTCCTTTGCCTAAAAGATACAGGGTTTCTCTACCCTTGCCATATATTATCACGGGACTGATACTATCTTTTCTTAACCTTCTGCATTATGGTGGGATGATAGAGAGCATGTAGGTATCATGCAAGCATCATGAGACATACAGGATGAATTATGAAGAAAATATTGTCTTAAATGTCAGTCCCTTGATTTGAAGATCTAGAGGTAGTCACAGGAGTGGAAAATTGTGAGCAAATGCTAATGTTGTGAAGGAAGCTTTTTAACTTAGTGTTCTTTAATGTTATCAGGATTTTTGTCCAGATAACTTGTTGCATCCACATCATTTGCAATAGCAATATGGTGACAGGTGGTAGGGGTTGGGTATTTAGAAAATATTTTAGTATATTAGTCAGTTGAAATGAATATGCATCTAGAAACTTTATATTAGAATAATGATGAGAATAAAGTTACTGTAAAAATTATACTGTTACCATAAAAAATGCTCATTCTTGTTTTATTTTCCCCACCCATTCTAAAGTATATGTGTCTATGTAAGAAAGATTGAACTAATAGCAGATACTGTTTCTTCTCACCTCCTCCTTAATTGTAGTTCTCTGACTTTTAAGATGTTTAATCCACTGGCAAGAAAAATATATTTATAGGATGAAATGCTTTCTAGCTTTCTGGCTACAATTACATCTTTGCTTTTGAATGGACGAGCTGCAGACACCGTGGGCCTGAGGGAGTGTCTGGGTGTACTTTGGCAAATTAATCCCTATTATACGTGAACCATATGTTGACAACACAATTTAACCCCTCAACAATTTTCTCTGCTATTCTTTGTAATTTCAGTTGAGGCTGGTTGAGATACAACTAAACCATTTATGATTTAGGCCACCAAGTGAAAATACTAAAAAAGACCTTGTGGATATTTGTTGACTTGTGGCTAAAAGAAATAAAGCAAGAAAGTGTGTATGTATTTATGTGCATGTGTGTGTGGTGGTGGTAATAAAAATATACATGAAAAGTGTCCGTCTCTGTTTTTGCTGCAGTAATTAATCTCATAGCACACTCAATCTCTCTCTTTTTAAAATTACTTTTTATTTAACTACCGAGGTTGCAAGGTTGTTTGTAACACAGTTGTTTTTTTCTCCACAGATAAACTTGTTCATGATTGAGTTACAGTCATACAATGTACAAGAACATTCACGAGGGCACATTTCCCTTCACCAATGTCCCCTGATACCTGTTTTCCTGATACCTCTCTGATGCTCTCTCTCGTTCATGTTTCTGGAGCATGTCTTTTGTTTTCTCTATCTTTTTATCACTTTCTCTTCCATTTTTTTTCTTTTAGACACTTTGGTTTTCAATACAGTGCACATTTCACACACTAATGTACCAATGTCCCCAATTTCCCTCAATACCCATTCTCCCTCACCTGTCTTTGGGGCAAGCATTTTACTTCTCTCTCTTTGTTTCACTCATTCACTCATTTCACTCATTTCCCCCATCTCTTTTTTGCTCTCTTTTATTTTGACACTGTGGTTTTCACTATTGTTAATGAAGGGATATCATGCATGTTACTTTATCCACTTTAAGCACACAGTTCTTGTCCAGTGATCAGTCCCAACTCTCATTGACATAGTAGACCCTTCTCTACTTTAATAGCACTATCTGCTCTTTGTGGCAAGTGTCCTACCATCCTACCAATCCTCATCTCTGTTGTCTCTGAATATAATATTGAATATAATCATCAAACTGTCTTTTATTTTTCTTATCTCTCACAGACGAGTGAAATTATTCTATGTTTATCCCTCTCCCTCTGACTCATTTCACTCAAGCTAATACTCTCTACATGTATATGGATAAGGAAATTTCATGAATTCATTCTTCCTAATGGCTCCATGATATTACATTGCTTTATATGTACTGCACTTTCTATGGGCACTCATCTGTTGTTGGGCACCTGAGTTGTTTTCATATTCTGGCTATTGTGAATAGAGCTGTGATGAGCATAAAAATGCAGAGGGAATTTTTCCCCCAGAGGGAATTTTTATATTGTGGTTTTGTGTTCCTAAGGAAAATCCTTAGGAGTGGTATTGCTGAATCATATAGAAGCTCAGTTTCCAGGTTTTTTTTAGGAATATCTATACTGTTTTTCAGAAAAGTGGGCTAAATGGCATTTTCACCAGGAGTGAGAGTTTCTTTGTCCCCACATCCATGCCAGCACTGATTTTCTTTTCTTTTCTTTTTTCATTTTCTATTTTTTGGTGATGTGTGTCAGTCTCTGTGGTGTGAAAAGATACCTTATTTTTGTTTACATTGGTATCACCCTGATGATTGGTGATGTGGAGCATTTTTTTCATGTGCCTTTGGTCATCTGTATTTCTTCTTTGAGAAAATGCCCATTCATTTTTACTCTCCATTTTACATAGGTTTAAATTATTTTTTCTTGCTAAGTTTTGTCATTGCATTGTTGTATATCTTAGATGTTAACCCCTTATCAGATGAGTATTTGGTGAGTAGTTTCTCCTATTCCAAGGATAGTCTTTGTATTCTAGTCACTGTTTCCTTTGAAGTACAGAGCTTCTTATTTTAATGTACTTCCATTTGTTTATTCCATCTCTGTTAACTTCAGTATTCTAATATGTAATCTGAAAGCTAGATTTAGTTGAATTTTAAAGTGAGTTCTCAGTCACCAAATTGGTGGAAAGGAAAAAGTAGTGGGGGGCCAGAAAGATAGCATAGCAGTAAGGCATGTGCCTCGTACGCAGCCCATCCAAAGAGATGGTGGTTCGAATGCTGGCATCTCATATGGTCCCCATTGCCTGCCAGGAGTGATTTCTGAATGCAGAGTCAAGAATAACCCCTGATCACTGCTGGGTGTGACCCCCAAAAAAGGAAGAAGTAGTGGAATCATAGAATGACCCCAAAAGGGATGTTCTGTCTCCCTCTGCAGCACTTGAATGGTCAGAATACAGTTGTTGACCCTGTAGAGTCCCATACCAGTTCTGAGCAGCATGTAGGTCATATGATACATGATATTCCAGCAAAGAGGGACAGGATCAACAGAAAGTTGTTATAGGAATGGAAAGCAGCCCCAGGCAAGCTCCCAAGACTGGGCTTTCATTTTGTTGAGAAAGGATAACTAAAGGATTCAAGGATGACTGGGGACTCAAAGGTGCACAAATAGTTCTGGGTAAAATTCTCTTATGAGCAGGATTTGCAGGTTAACAAAAACGTGGGTTTCAGATGGAAGTAGAGATCCACAGATCTTTGCAGCACTTTGGGGAATGAAGCAATTGGTTTCTCAGGTCTGGTTAGGGCTGAATAGGTTGAATGTTTACAAGCCAAATGCAGAATATTTTAAGTGTGTTTCCAGTCTCAACAGGAGAATCTATGAATTTGTTGTTCCTTCACCCATGGTTATTTTTCCTTTCCTTTAAATATTAGGGTTTCATAAGTAATAGCCTCAGAGCATAATCTTCACACTCTACCAAGTATAAATTTCTACTTAAGACAAGTTACATATCATATCAAATAATATTTTCTGAAAACTTTATCCTTACTTCTCTGCTTCTAGTCCATTACCTATTTGGTATGGAATCATTCTGTTTAGGTCTTTGTACTGTTTGAGCTTAATTGTCCAGAGAAATACAGTAATTTTACTACTTAGAAGTGTCTCAGAATTAAAGAATGAATGAATGAATATTGAATTTTTACATTTTTTAGATTTCAACATATATTTATATATATGAACATATATTTATATATATTACACACATAGTTTGGGTTATTAGACACATACATATTATAAACACCCTAATTTCATTGTCCAAACACTCAGACTATTGTCAGTCTTGTGAGTGTTATACCTACTTATTCAGAGAGCTCATACATTTGCTGAGTTTTCAGATAATCTAGTTCCACCAGTCTTAACTTAGATGTTGTTCATATCTAGATATACATATAGTATGATCTCTTACAGAGGATCCATATTTTGTCCAGGATACTCTCTATTCTCTGGATGATCAGATCATTGCTCAGATGAGTACATTATTTTGTTTTTGTTTTTTTTGTTTTTGTTTTTTTGTTTTTGGGCCACACCCGGTGACGCTCAGGGGTTACTCCTGGCTATTCGCTCAGAAGTCGCTCCTGGCAGGCATGGGGGACCATATGGGGAACTGGGGGATCGAACCGTGGTCCATCCTAGGTTAGTGCAGGAATCTTACCTCCAGCGCCACCGCCCGGCCCCCAGATGAGTACATTAGATAGCAGAAA
Source organism: Crocidura indochinensis (assembly GCA_004027635.1). Classification (NCBI taxonomy): domain Eukaryota; kingdom Metazoa; phylum Chordata; class Mammalia; order Eulipotyphla; family Soricidae; genus Crocidura; species Crocidura indochinensis. Next base: position 2,322 of record PVKC010043781.1, on the reverse strand, counting down.
TGCTCACTAAATTATTTCTCACCCCCATCCAGATGTCACACTCATCTACTTATGAAATAAACTTCCATGACACCTGGTTCCTATTTATTTCCTGATTGTGCCCATGTTCAGGGAAATTAAGTAGTAGATCTACTATTTTGAGTAAGTTTCATTGCCTCAGGAAACTTCCTCTCTTATACCCAAAAGAGAACAACCCAGTATTTGTCTCTTTATCTACATATGTTTCTCAAACAAATGGCTTTAGATCATGAGTCTTGATTGAGAGGATTTGTAGACACCCTTGTTCCATTTTCATATGAATTCACTTTGTGATCTTATAATCTGGTGTGAAACCACTGCAGCTATCACATCATAAATTCCACAGAAATATGGTAAACACTTTTGAACAATTACCTTTTTCTTAGGTTATAAATCTCCAATATCAATGCAATAAACATCTTCTGAAAGATAATTTATTCAAAATAAATATAAACTGTATAAGGTCAGAAATAGTCAATATTATCCCAAATCACAAACTTTTGGATGACTTTAATAAAATGTACCTACATGTTTTCTATACAGTTGTTGTTCAGAAAAGCTTGGCCAACAGAAAGGTGGTAGGAACACTAGTTATGCGTGTGATGTTGGAATTAAGTGCATGAAAAACTATACATAACAGTATTATAAAAAATAGAGTCTCAATCCATAAAAATCATAAAGGCAAGATCATATCCATCCTGAACTAATAACTTCTTATATACTTCATAGTTGAAGGGTATGGTACAAAAATATCAGGAAGGGATTCTGGGGAATCACTGTATTTGTTAATGTTTCTACATCTAGACATATTTAGTCTCATGCTTATTCTCAATTTCAGTTTATTTCAATTTGATTCATTTACACAAGCTTTCATTGATCACATGCTGGGTGTCAGACAACCTGCTGGGCAATGTGTACTGGTAGAAAATGATGCAGAGATAACTAAGTCACAGCTCTCACTGTCCAAAAGGTCAACATCTAGTCTGCCAAACAGTAGTTTCATGCTTGTTATTGCAATCCCAAGCAGAGAGACATTAGTGAGCTATATAAGGGAACTAAAGGAGGTGGAAAATATTCATCTAGGTAGGCAGTCTCTAGAAGCTTTATAAGAGTAGGAAAAAAGATAGGTTTAGCTTTAGTGAAATATTACCACAGGCAGAAGTGGGCAGGTAGATGAATCATGAGCTGATAATAGTAAGGTGTGGGATCCAGAGGATGTTTGGATATATCATGAGACCTGGAAAAGCAAGAATGGTTAGTGTATTATAAAATTTCTGAAATGTAGCTCAGAAGCCAGGAATAAAGTTCTTCATATGCCAGAGTGAAGAGTATATTTTATCATTCAGATTATGACTTCCAAGGGATAGCCCTTGGAAGTGTTTATAAGACTGAGAGAGACACAGTTATAGAACTAAGAAGGCCAATGAACTGACTGGTTACCTGATCAAATATAAACAATGAGGCCCAGTTGTGTCCATAGAAGTCAGGCAAGTGTTCATCCTCAGTATCCTGATAAAAGGATAGAAAAGGCGGGGACAAATCCAATTGTCATGTCAAATCAATGTTTATGGAGAGTGAGCACTAGGAGACAGAAGTGGAGGATGAGCCCCAAATTAAATATCAAACCACTGGTAAACAATAATACTTTTCACTAAGGAAAGAAATTTAGAAGGAGAAGTAGGTGGGTTTTGAGGAGTTGGAGATTATTTTCTTTTTTCTATGTGTATCATTGGGCACTAGTTTGGGCACATTAAAATGGAGAGCAACCTCTATATGGAATTATTTTTGAATATCAGAAACAGGTGGGAGATTTACATGTAAACAGAAACAGTGATGATGATAACTAACAAGTTGGTCATTCCAGGGAACTGCTAATTTGCTTCTTTTCTTTCATGCCCAGTGTTTATCAGCTAGTTGTCAAGGAAGAAAGGCTTCAGAAGTCACGGAGAGCAGCTGACATCATTGAGTGCTTTTCAGTTCCTGTGAGCTATAGGAACGCCTCCAGCCTTGATTCTCTACACTACTTTGCTGCTGAATTGAAGCCTGCCAACCTTCCTGTCACCCAGCCATTTACTGTGGGTGACAACAAGACTTATAATGGCTACTGGAACCCTCCTCTTTCCCCTCTGAAAAGCTATAGCATCTACTTCCAGGCACTCAGCAAAGCAAATGGAGTAAGTATGGTCACATTATTGTCTGGTTTGTAGTTTTCTACTTTAAAATAAGAAGGCAACTGAACATTTTAGTTTAAGTTGATTTCTAAAAGCCACGAGCCATGAGCCCCAGATTTTGTTTTATTTTTTT
>PVKC010043780.1:0-11707 GCA_004027635.1 Crocidura indochinensis | reverse complement strand
GGGGGGGGGGGGGGTGTTCCTATGTAGTTCTAGGGATCAAATAGGATCAGCTGCATGCAAAGCAATTGTTTTGCCTGCTGTACCCTCCCCTCTTCAGTTCCCTTTACTAGTATTATTTTCGGGGGGTCATCCTTTGGGCTACATCAGGCAGTGCTAAGGGTTTACTTCTGGCTTTGTGCTCAGGGGTCACTCCTGATGGGGCTTGGGGACCATATGTGTTGCCAGAGAACGAAGCTGGGTTGGCTGCATGCAAGGGACACCCCTACTACTATACTATCACTCTGGGTTTTTTGCTTGTTTGTGTGTTTGTTTTTACTATGTTAAAGGCCAAATGTGGCTAAGACCCTGAGCACAGGAACCGTCCGTCCTCTGAGCCATTCCTTTGATGCATGTCCAGACATCACTATGGAACTGATTCTGTCTACTCTTGTATTCTCAGGCGGTGAATCCTGCCTAGGCTCCAGTGATTTAGGTATTTGTGGGAGAGAGTCCTGGAAGGCACTTGCTTCCTTCCTATGGACATGGGTCTGCTGCCATTGTTGATGCCCACATCTTCACTGTCCATTCAGTGGTTACTGATAGAGACTTCGTGGGTGTCAATCCCTGGCCATGCCTTTCCTGCCAGGTGACCCTGTCATGGGAAAGCCTCTGGGTGGAGGTTCCACCCCCAAAAAGCCACCTAGAGGTAGGTAGGATACCTAGATGGGTCTCAGAGATAGACCTGCTTCAAATAGGGCAGCTAAACCTGGTCTGGGAGAAGCAGCCAGGCTGGAGTGCAGAAGGATCTGTGCCCACAAGGACTGCTGTCCTGCTCACACAGAGCCTGGGGTCAGGAATTGGATTTGAGTTTCTTGGGGTGAAGATTCCCCAGACTGACTAGGGAAGAAACAGGAGCAGCAGGGGGTGCTGGGGATGGAGTAAAAGACATGATGGTGGCAATGGTTATGCAGGAAGCATATCAGCATGGAGGCCACTGCCAGTTCAGCTTGCAAGCTGACTCCTAGGGGGACCAGGAATGCAGGGATATAGTAGAACTTTCAGTCTATGGAAGGTTTCTTAGGTTAGGGCTCTCTCTGTCTCTGTCTCTCTCATCTACCCACAAAGGGAAATGATGACCTCAAGTATCTCCAAAGACCTCCTAGTCCAATGTCCTTCAAACCTTCCTGCTTCTCTTCTGTCTCTGAGTGTGGCTTCCTGCCTGTGTGGCTGTTGTTCCATGATGACTATGTTATACACCCATGTCTTCAAGCTGATGGACATTCTAAAAACCTGAAGTAAGTATGAACGTATGTGACATTCTATCTTCAATGGTTTTAGAGCTCTAACAGTGTTGGACAGGTGTTTTTTGGTTGGTGCTGTTGGGGGTTAAGCCCAGGGCCTCCCATCTGAAAGTGGGGTTTCTGGGGCTGGAGAGATAACATGGAAGTGGGAGGGTTGCCTTGCATGCAGAAGGTCAGTGGTTTGAATCCCAGCATCCCATATGGTCCCCAAGTCTGCCAGGGGCAATTTCTGAGCATAGAGCTAGGAGGAACCCCTGATCATTACCAGGTGTAACCCCCCTCCAAAATAAATAAAATGAAAGTGGGGCTTCCATAGGAGCATCATCCTCAACCTTCAACTCCTGAATTTATTTTTTTTTTGGTTTTTGGGCCACATCCAGTGACGCTCAGGGGTTATTCCTGGCTATGCACTCCTGGCAGGCACAGGGGACCATATGGGACACTAGAGATCAAACCCAGGTCCATCCTGGGTCATCACATGAAAGGCTAACGCCCTCCCGCTGTTCTATTGTTCCTGTCCATGAATTTTTTCTTACAATATTTTCATACCTGCTAAAAAATCAAGATTCTTTTCCAGTCTTTAAATATGAATTGTTATCATGGAGATACTTATTTGTTTGTTTGGTTGGTTTTTGGGCCACATCTAGCTGCACTCAGGAATCATTCCTAGTAGGCTCAGGCTCAAGGGACCATATAGGATATAGGACCATATAGGACTTTGCAAGGCAAATGCCCTACCCACTGTGCTATTTTTCTGGCCCCATGGACATATTTATTTGTGATCTGAGCACCCAGCCTGGATCAGGAGACTGGCAGAGCAGAGATGAAGAGGGGGAAAGGGATTCAATTCTATCCCTTTTACACTGTATAGAATTATCAGTTTACATCTGCCCTCCATGCTTTGCTTTTTTCTTCTCCCCATGAGTTACACCAAGTCTTGAGTCACACCAAGTCCTGGCCTAGAAAAGGACTGAGTTCTGTGAGGGTCAAGTCTTTTTCTCAACATAGGCCTGTAATGACTCTTCATGTAATTACTTCTTCTACTATTTTACTGATAGTATCAGGACAGAATATAGCATCAGGCACTAACTTCTTCCATTCTTCCTTGCCTCATATGAATTATCTGTAAAATGGGGACAATAATACCTGCTCTGATCTATTTTCTGTTTTTTTTTTTATTTTTGAGGGAGCACATCTGATGATATTCTGGAATTATTTTCAGTGTGGTGTTCAGAGGGTCCTCCTGGCATTGCTATGGGTGGGTGGTTGGTAACTAAGCAAAGTTAGGGCTCAACCCCATGGTAAAGCACATAGGTAAAGCACATTTTCCAGTCATTGTGCCATTTCCTTGGCCCTCAACTTGATTTTAAGACTAGAATAATGGAACTAAGATGATAGGAAGTGGAATAAGAGTAGTTCCTGTGTGCAAAGTCAGGAGGAAGCCCTGAGAACAGTTGGATGTGGCCCCCCAAAAAGTCAAAACAAAAGACTGGAATAGGAATAAAATGCAACCTGAAATAAAAGCATGTCACAACTATAAGATGTATTTTTTTGGGGGGCCCGGGAGATAGCATTGAGGTAAGGCGTTTGTCTTTCATGCAAAAGGTCATCGGTTCAAATCCCGGTGCCCCATATGGTCCCCCGTGCCTGCCAGGAGCGATTTCTGAGCATGGAGCCAGGAGTAACCCCTGAGCACTGCCGGGTGTGACCCAAAAACCAAAAAAAAAAAAAAAAGTTTAAAAAAAAGATGTAATTTTTATTCTTGTCAAAAGGCTCCTTTTCCCCACAATAACATCAGACCTTGCATACGAGCTCTCAGTTCAAACCATGAGCACCCAACTCTGTCCAACCTACTGCCCGACACTATATGGCACCAGGGCCCAGCCTAGGTCTCAGAGGTAAATGGAAGAGGTTATTGTTGGAAAAGTGTCTGGGAATCTGTACTACTGTCAACTCAGGCTGAAGAATCAGGTAGTGATAAAGAGACAGGAGTTGGACCATTCTACTTGGACTCTACTAAGCCCTAGAACTGTCTTTCTCTCTCTCTCTTTCTCTCTTTCTTTCTACCCCCATTCCCTTCCTCCTTCTTCTTTTTCATATATGTATGGGGAGTGTCTGGGTGACTCTCAGCTGTACTCAGAAATCATTCCTTCTCTGTTCTCAAGAAACCATACGGGGTACCAGATATCAATTGCATTCAAGGCAAACACCCTACTCACTGTACTATCATTGCTCTAGCCCCAAACCCTTGAGTATTGTGCCCCGTGAGAGAATCCCTTGCTGATAAAGCTAAAATAAAAGAAGTGGTAGTAAGTGAGAGAAAGAAGACAGGAGAAAGAGGTCCTGTACTCTACTAAGGGATGTGTGTCTCTCTCCCTACACAGATCCCAGTGATACTCCTGGCAGGCAGCTGATTCGGACTAACATCCCAGACAAGTAATTCCTTTTGGGGAGGAGGGAAACCACATTTTCTCCAACACACACCAGCTAACACTGGGAGATTGTTCTCAAGATCAAGGGGCTCGAGGAATTGTGGGGAGCATCCCAGCTGCACCCCAAGCTTTTCTTTCTCCCTCTTTCTCCACTGATTCAGTGTTTACTGTGAGGTCACCGAGACTCTTGAACCTGAGCGAGCTGACATTTTCTCCGGCCTGCTCGGCCATAATAACATTATTATTCCTGATGAAATGATCGGGGCAGCAGGGGTCAGGCAGGTGAACTGCGATCATTTTTTACTTAAGAAAACACTCCACAGAGCCAAAATAATCTTAGGAAATCTGTTTTCTGGGGTTAGATGGAGGCCTGGGTCCCTCGGACAGCACCCAGAGATAGTCACAGTGTCAGAGGCAATGCCGCCCTTCCCCAAACCGGCCTGTTCCCGTCATTCCTTCTGTTTGCTGACACCAGAACAAAGGAATAGGAGACAATTTTTGAAAGAAGACGGGGTAGCGAGAGTTTGCTACCATTCTAGAGGACAGACTCTGCAAGGTTAGAACCTGGTCATGGCAAGGGGTCTCACAGACAAGTGAGGGGGTCTGAGCCAGGCCAAACTCAGGCCTTACCAGCCTGCCTGATCACCCAGGTTGTCTGAAGGTTCTCTGAACTAACAGGGCAATCCAGGTCTTCCTGGCACTGCAGGGTTTGAACATCATTGCATCCCTTGGCTCTGGCATTTAACTGCCAGCCAGGCTGGCTGAGAATCAGAAGTGAGGCTCCCAAGGTCTCCTGACAACCATTTGGGACCAAGGTGGGGAAAAAAAGGAAAGTGGACTTGAGCAGTAGTACAGCAGGTAGGGCACTTGTCTTGCATGCGGTCTATTTGGGTTGGGCCCCCATACCATGAATGGTTCCCCAAACACCCCCAGGAGTGGTCCCTGAGCACAGAGCCAGGAATAAACCCCTGAGCATCACTAGGCAGGCATGCATATGTCTATCCAAATCATCTAGAGAGTGAGAGTTTCTCCAAGGGAAGCACTGCTTCTCTTCTCTGAACCCGAGGGCCTCACATAGTGAGTAACATGAAGGGGTGGGGGGAGCACTGTGCAAATAGAAGCTGAATGAATAATGGATATAAGGATGAATGGATAAAGGGCTTCAAACTCGATTTGGATACCAGGCTATCTTACTTGGAAAATGCCTTTGCGATGGTTTGCACTGTATTCATTCCAAAACACTTCACAGCTCATGTTCAGCCAGAGTCTCAGCATACCAAGTGACATCTTATTTATTTCTGCTTGGCTCCCCGGCTCGGGCCCCACTTTGTTTTAAGCTGCTTCAGATTTATCCTTTAACCCACTGGCCAAGTTTTTTCTTTCAATAAAAAAAGAAGAAAGAAGACAGTTCCCTCTACCGCCCCCATTTCCTATTGACTTAAAGTCATTCTGCTGAAAGCTTAGTGTTAGGTAGAAGATAATTCAAAACTTTATTAGTATCACTCACATTTTATTTCTATAAATACTGTGACAAAGCCCAGAGAATGCCCATATCTCAAACCTAGGGCAAACTCCATTACAATCAAAGATTTGGCCTGCGCCTTGGCAAATTTTTCTAATAAGAGCTTATCCGCAAGAAATATTCTTTTAAGAGAGACAAATGGCTTGGGAGGAGATGCAGGAATTGGGAGTCTGGAGGCTTGGGGCTCTTTAGCTGACTCTATTATTCAGCTGGGAGACCTTAGATAAGTCTGTCTTTCTTTCCTGGTCTCAAAGCTAGGAAACCTAGCGGTCAAAGTGTATGGTCTCAAAGAAGAGGCTTACAAGGGCCTAGGACAATGGATGTCTGCTAGATTTTTGTTAGAGAAATGGGGTAACAGGTGGTGTGAGAGGGGAAACTGCTTCTGGGCTCTATAGAGGGATTTCTTTTTTTCTCTTTTAGGCTCCCCCCTGTCCACCCCCCCCCCAGCACTCAAAGCCCCCTGGGTAAAGGGTTTAAACCTTGGAAGTCACTGGTACTTAAAAAACGGTTTCTCTCCTTCAAATGAAATCAAGTATACAAGAAATCCAAGTCTGTTTCAAGGTTAAGCTAAAACCACCAGAGCAATTACTTAGAGATAGTTCAGGGAATTGTATGTCAGATTAAAAGATCACTTTAATGTCTGACTAGAAAGTAGGTAAATTCTCAAGCACTGCTGAATTACTTCTTTCATCATACAGCTTGATATGGACTATTTTCATTTCAAGAAATATCTAGGACAATGAAGGATTCATATATTTTTAAAGTATTCTTTGAGCCATGAGAAACCATTCACATTGCTCTCAGTTTACCTCACCCAGTAAGACTGTTGAAATAAGGTATGGGATTGAACAGTAACAACATTTTTCTCTCCTTTTTCTGTGTTTTGCTTTTGTTGTTGTTGTTGAGGTCAGTGAGACTAAATAATAGTCAATGCTGAGAGACCCAATGGAAACCTCCAGAATGGGTAGGGGAAAAGGTCAGCCTAAATCTCCAAAGGGAAAGCAAAAAAACAAAACAAACCCCTTAAAAAGCCAACTTTAATCTGCAAAAACAATGAATGGGTACATTGACGCCAATCTGTTTCTCATCCTCAAACAAAATAATCGAAAATAAGGTCCTGGGAGACATCATTCTGTTTTTGAGAGAACCCCTTTTTAAAGCCATAATCAATGCCTGTCTTGCCAATTAACCAGCTCTGAGCCCCTGAGAACTCACTAAAGGTGAATTTCCTGCTTCCATGAAGACCTCACCCCTCCTTTCCTGGGTGCTGCTGACAGCTACTGATGCGGAAACCTTTGGCACAGGGAAAATGCCAACAGAGGCCATAGACCATATCTGTCTTCTTTATCCAAAAAGAAGCCAGCTCAGAGGCCTCTCACTAGGGAATCAGTGCTAGAGTACAGGTGACCCACGAGGCCCACCATGCATGAGGCAGCTTCCGAGTCTTGGTTTATTAGTATTGCTGAGTGGAATGAGATGCAAGGCAAGTTGTCTACTGAGAAATCTTATCTGCCATTGGGAAGTGAAATGATGTGTGTTTTGCAGGACCAGAATTCTGTGTCCTGCATAACTCATTTCAAAGAGCTTAGACAGACAGCTTTTTTCCATCTTGTAACTTTCTTCCCCCTATAATTCTCTCTATTTTTTTTAAAACGTACCCACTTTAAGTAGTCAAAAATACCACAATCCCGAGTTCTTACTCACTATAAACTATGTTGAGCTTTTTGCTCTAGTGCTCAAACCTCAACGTGGAATCGAAGTAGGAGGAAGCAGCAAGAAGAAAGAGACTTTTAGAAAAGCATGAGCTAATACTTGACTGAAAGAAAATTTGCACACACACTTGTTGGGTGTGTGTATGTGTGATTTCATGCTGGGGTGAGGCCAATTTGTACTTTCTGTGTTTTTCCTGGGAAATGATTTTTCCTTGTGCATAGCCAGACCAACTCTAGCATTTCTTGGAAACTTTCTTAGCTTCAGAAGTGATACCATTATGGAAATATGGCTTTATGTAGACTGGTTTCATTTTATCATACTATGACCCATCCCCTGTGAGCCGCCGCCCAATTCTGTGGCTTCTACTGATGGTACATTACTCTGGCGCTCTCCACGCTCAGTGGGCATCAGTCTGGCACAAGAGACAGACATGCTCCTGATACTATGGTAAGGGATAGCATTGAAGGAAACACACAAAAGGGATCAGGAAGATGAAAACCAGTAAACACCCACAACAGCAAAACCACCCAGCTCGACAAAAACCACTCTTTCGGAAACAACCCCAGGGAGGTTCCCTAAATCCTCTGCAGGGAGGCGGCACCCAAAACAACCTGACGAAATCAGTCCACAATGAAAACCAGATGGCTCGCAGTGCATAGCTAAGGGAAAGAAAACCAGCGGTGTGGATCATGCAGTCTTTGCATTCCATCTCTACAAGTCTCCAACTTTCTGGTGATAATTTATATGCAATGGGCAGTGTTTCCCACCCATCAATCTGAGTCGGCAAATGCAGTCACTAGCTTCTGCTGCCAGCGAAAGACTATGCCATAGCCAGGTCCTTTTGTGGACAGGATGTGCCAGTCCAGCTTCCAGGTTTAGGAGGAGGGGAATATCTGCTATGACTGTGTCCTGTGAGACTGGAGTAGGTAGTTCAGCTGCACCAGACAAGCAGGCATAGAGGAGGGAGGGAAGGAAGGCAGGGCTATTTGCAGCCAGCCCCGGAGGTGGGAAGTTCCTCTATCCTGCCTGAGAGTGTGAGGACTTTGATTAGGGCTTCGAGGAAATGAAGTGCTATCTCCTGATGTCTCTAATTAGCGGACTCAGTGTGCACAGGAATAAAGCGAAAGACAAGTTTACGATGATAACTTCGTCTTTATCAGACAGTGTGTTTGTGGAAGTGACAGAGCCGTAAATCAGTTCTGCAGCTCCCCGCTTATTAGCAGCGCCTCTTCGTTGTATTAGCATTAAGTCCATCAAAAGCCAGGAAAGCAGAGCTGGTGCCTCTGGAAGTTCTAATGAGTTTTCAGTGGACAAGGGGAAGCAGGAGTTTTTGTGAGTGCAGGGCTAGGGTTCAGTGTGGCCCTATGGATGCTAGTTCAAGGTTTGCAATAATGACTGGCTTAGGAACCTACCTCTTCTGGGGTGTTCAGGAATTGGAGGAAACACACTCTTTGATTGCGTAGACAGAACTCTAGGGCATTCCAGGCTAGTAGAAGCAGCAGGGTGGGCTGGTGTGGTGGGGCAGAGGGAAGCACCTGATTACCACTAGGACAAAGGTTCACTCCAGGTAACAGCGGTGGCCAGACTGGATGGAATGAGGAGCCTGAGAGACTCTATTTCCAAGCTCTCCTCAGGCATCCTTATTCTCTCTAGGTTAGGGTATGAATGCAAGCAGCATGACGGCAGAAGAGCTTTCAGAGACGAGACTAGTAGAGGGCCAGGAGCATCAGAGGAGGAGAAGAAGGAGGAGACAGGAGGCCTGACTGGTCACATGGATCTGTCGGCATAAGATTTGGGCTTAGAGCAGGAGAGAGCAAATGGGTAAGATCCAGTAGAGACTGGTTGTTTAGAGCATGGGCATCATATGCTGCAATGTTCAGGGGCCATTCCTAGCACCAGAGGTAGGAGAGACCCCTGGTGGTGCTCAGCAGGAAAACAGAGATGGTGTGAGGAATTCAACTGGATTCAGCAACATCAAGGCAAGTGTAACCCTGTTCTCTTTCTCCTAATAGGTTTGAGCTTGAGCCTCTAGCAATAAAGAAAAAGATAAGGGGCCAGAGAAATAGTACAGTGGTAGGGCATTTGTCTTACAAGCAGCCAATCCAGGACTGATGATGGTTCGATTCCCAGCATCCCATATGGTCCTCTGAGCCTGCCAGGAATGATTTCTGAGCACAGAGCCAGTAGGAAACCCTGAGTGCCACTGGGTGTGACTCCCCCCAAAATAAAGGAAAAAGTAACTCAGAGATCACTGAATAGTATGCCTTAGAACTCAGCCACCTTGGGGAACAAAGGGGGAGATTTGAGGTAAATGCTTACTAGTATGCTGTGGACTATGGGTCTGACAAAGTGATAAAAGGGGGGGATACAGTGATAAAGGATTGAGTCCCCTTCAGAGTCCTCCTAAATGCAGAGTCTTCAAACCATCTGAACACAAAAGGGCTGAAACACAGTGTTTTCTATGCAGTCAGAGAGGAACCTGAGGGGGGTTCCTCTTTGGGGTTATTTCCCAAAAGCAAAATAAGTCCCAGAGTTACATATTAAATGTCTCAAGTATTGATTGTTCAATAAAGCTGCACAGAATCAATCAGAAAGAAAAGGCCGGGGAATTTCACTGGGGCAAAGGGCAAGATATACAAAGTCAGAGATATTGAGATTTGATTACTGCAAAGAGTTTTTGCGAAATTGGTTATGGCAAGAGCCAGTCATTGGCTGATGTGGAACCTGGAGAGAAAAAACTGAATATCTGGATGATGCTCAGTGGACTTGCTCCATCCTTTTTCCATGGTCCTAGGTCTGGTATGAACTTACACACAACCCCCGCCCCCCTTTCAAGTTTCAGAGTCATGAACAATGGAACTAGGAGACCAGATAAAAGGCAAATTTCTGGGGATAGGGGATGGGTTCCTTTCCCATGAGCTGCACGTGCAAAGCACAGAATTCAATTACTTTTTTTGTTTGTTTTTTTGGGGGGCCCACACCCAGGGGTGTGCTCAGGGCTTACTCCTGGCTCTGTGCTCAGAAACTGTTCCTGGCATGCTCAGGGAACCTGGATATGGGATACCTGGAATCAAACCTGGTCCTCACAGGTTGTCCCCATGCAAGGCAAATGCCCTGCTACTGTGCTATCGCTTTGTCCCCTCCACCCCAGAATTTAATTCTTGACACTGCATGTTCCAAGGATCCTACTGATTACCCTGCCCATCAATGCGATCCCATTACAACAATAAAAAAATGCCTGGTGTCCAACATTTGTGCCTGACAGGTCTCCATGGTACCCACAAGGTGATTCTTGGTTTATGGGCCAGGCACAGAGGAGGTGGTATCGGTTTGGTGATGGAATTCGCAGTTGCTGGCTGTCAGTAGCCACAGATGCCTTTCCTGCATCACTGTCTGCTTCTTATCTTTAGGTTGATCCTTCCAGTCATCACATTACCTTCCCCATAAAGAGTAGATAAAACGGCCATCTACTATTTCAAGAATTCTACTTCTATAAAAATTCATAAAAGGGGCTAGACAGATAGTATAGTAGTTAGGACACTTGCTTTAATGTGGCCCGCTTGGGTTTGGTCCTCAATACCACATATGGTCTTCTGAGTTTGCCAGGAGTGATCCTTGAGTGCAATCAGGAGTAAGCTTTGTTATGGCTACATACCACTTGGTATGTAACCTCTCCCTCACCATGACACCCCCACACACATACAAAGAAAGTTCTTGAGGAATATCAAAGGGGATTGATTCACTGAGGGCTATTTCAGAGCTCAAGTAAGAAAACAGAGAAGCTTATCCACACCCCCAGAGTCACTGCTATGCCAATGACTCAACTTCACTGCTTCACCACTAATCTCTGTAGAGACACCAAACTGACAAAACTTGTAAGTACACAGGTTTTGGCGTGAAAATTATGGAGTCTTCTTAGAGTGGGAGTGAGCAGCCTTCCTCTCCACCCCCACCTACTTCTGGAGATCCTTGCAGTCATAATCACATCCCACAGCTGCCATTATGTAAGATCATTGGTCTAGTTCTACAGATCCTAGAGTTCCTGGAGCATGTGGCAGCATATGTGTCCATATGATACATCCAGATTTCTTGCTACTCACAGTCTAGTAGGAACAGAAAATTAGATGGGAAAGCAGCATAGACACTAACTAAGCTCAGTAAACAAAACAACAGCACAAGATGCTTAACTCATAGCAAACAGTTTAGTAATCCTTCAGACAATAACTTAATTAACGACTCCATTGTGAGATATAACAATTTTCACAAATTTTCCTTTTTCTTTTTCTGTTTTTGATGTAAAAATAGGCTTTATTTGAAGATCCAGAGGAAGGGGAGGGAGAGAATAAGAAAGAGAGAATAACATGCTCAAAGAGAATGTGGGATCTCCAAAGGGGAGAATGCCCTGGTACAAAAGACAGCATGAAAGTAGGGAAATCACATCTCAGGAGAGGGGGATAAGGGTGACATGCATGTGGAGACTCTGTTCATAGGCCCTTCACAAGTTTCTTTCTTTTAAGTATTTTTTAAATTAATTAACTGTTTATAGTAATAAGCAATATAAAATAAATTGTTATATGCCTGGCAAGGAAGCAGGCTTAAGGGTTCATGGGAAACTGACGACAATGCTGGAGGGACTGTTATACTCCGTGGTGGGTTGGTGTTGTATTATTGAATGCCAGAAACAACTATATTATTAATAACTTTGTAAACCACGGTGTTTAAATAAAGTAAAAGAAGAAAAAAATCCAACTGTACTTCTT
>PVKC010043779.1:0-11173 GCA_004027635.1 Crocidura indochinensis | reverse complement strand
CATTTTATCTGTGCAAAACCTTAAACTGAAATGGTAACTTTTGCATAACAAAAAAAATAAAATCATTTTTTATAAGTGAACTAAAAACTTTGAGAGGCTCTTCATAAGAGAAGACATAGAAATGATATTAAGTGTACCTACTTACATACAAAAGATGTGCTCAGCTTCTTTTATGAAAAACATTCAAACATTCATAGCTGACTATTAGACTGAATCTTCTAGTACTGGGGCAAATGCAGGTTGGAGAGTTCTTGCACAAAATACTGATAGAAGTGTTAGCTGATATAAACAATTTGGAAACTTGTTTGAAGAGATAAATTGAAGCTAAAATAATTTCAAATTTGGCTGTAGAAATAAGAAAACATTAAGGAAGTCAAAAAGCAGAAACTTTGGAATTGGGGCACAAGCTTCAATATAGCATAGCAATAAACTTAGATATTTGGTTTTTTTTAATAAGTTATATAAGCTTAATTTTATCTTTGAAAGAAATGCAAAAATTAAGAACTTTGAGAATAAATTTATAATAGCAGAAATAAAAAGAAATCATTACAAATCCTATAGATTTAAAAATAACAATAAAATATATTTGAGATGTAATTATAACAATTTCAGATAAATTCTAAAAATTTTCTTTTACCAATGGTCATAGTCTATTATAAAAATTCATTTAAAGACAAATTTTAAATCTTTTTAAGTTAAATTTTTGACTATAATGAAAAGATTTTTCAAATAAAAGTTCATATTCAGATGACCTTGGCGGAGTCTATCAAACTTTTATAGACAACTTAAAATGCTGATAATAATACTAATGTGTTACAAGTCAGTAAATAACAAACTCAAAGAAGTTGAGAATTTAGGTGAATAGAACAACCTTAGGAAGCTGATCTTAGGAACCTGAAAGCTAGGACAATAGGTAGGGCTCTTGCCTTGTACTCACTAACCAAGATTTAATTCCTAGACCCACATATTTTCAGCATGGATTTATCCCTAACCAGAGAGCTAGGAGAACAACCTGAGCACTGTTGGGTGAAACCAAAAACAAAAAAATGAAAACAAACAAACAAATATATAAAAAACGCTCATTGATATTCAAATATATCCATAAAAATAATTTGTAACAAAATAATACCTATATAGCTGCATCAAAAGATACATAACTGATAAGTATTAAAACAACTCCTTCCTTTACTGACATCAGAATGCATAAACTATAGTGTGCTATTTTCTCATAATGTAATACAGCAAAGAAAAATGCATGAACTCATACTTCAACATGAATAAATTTCATGATTACATGAATGGAGATAAGCAGACAGAAATAGTTTGAATGGCATAATTTTACTTTTTGAAATTCAAAACCAGGCAAAATCAACTTACGTTGTTAGTGAAGAGAGAAGTTTCCTTTATAGTGCCATGGGGAGAAAATTCTAGGGATACAAGCTGTTTTATTTCTTGATCTGAGTTATTGTTCCTTAAGAAGTTTTATAAAATTAAAATTGTTAGCTCTAATACATATTTTCCCAAATTGTGGCATTGCTTTTTAAAAGTCAAAATTTGAAAGTGAGTTTTCTTCAATGACACTTTGTACACATGCAGTGTATTACTGTATCTTGTTGGTTTTTCTGCATTAATAAACTTGATTTTGTTGTTGATCTTTTTGCAATTTTATAAATAAACCCATACTATAATTCCTTCTGAGGACAATTTCCCTTCCTTTTCAGATAGCTTGAAATAGCACTTTGCAAAGGGTCTTTTTCCATCCATGTTAATATGTTGCCTTTATTATGCTTACAGATTATAAAATTTATATCTTCTACAAATTATGCGACTGTGCTTATTATTTATGTAGCATTAAATTTCATTCTTATCTTGATTTCATTCATTTTATAAAACTTTGAAGAAATAAATATAGAGAATTTTTATTAAACTGTGATATGAAATCACTATATGCAAATGGATAAAAACATATGACAAAACCAGAGGCCACATCACAATCTACTCAATATTTATAAATACTCAGCATTTTTTAATGCTGATAGTACAATGGAATACAGATATATAGGGCTAAGTGAGGGCATAAAGAATCTTCCGAGAATATGCCAGAACAATGCCAGATTCTCTGATTGGTGCCCGAATCATTGACTTTTCTTTTTCTGTTTTTAGTAGAAAATGTAAATCAAGAGCTTTGCATCTCAATTGTTACTGAATGCACTATAAGAGACTATTTAGAAATGAAAGAGAAAGGAGACTGACAAGAGCATTGCAGAGAGTGATACAAGAAGAATAAGATCATTTTTAAAATGTTTCATCAGGGGCCAGAGCAGTAGCACAGCTGGTACGACATTCACCTTGCATTCAGCTGACCTGGATTTGATCCTGGGCATCTCAGATAGGTCCCGAGCCTGCCAGAAGTAATGTTTAAGCTTATCCAGAGCCCGAGGGTAACTTCTGAACTCCACCAAGTGTGGCCCAACATGCCCCCCCCAAATATAAAAGTTTTATGAGGGCAGGACAGAAGACCTAGTCAAGGAAATAAGAAAGTGACCTTGCAAGTGACTGTCCCGTTTCAGTCTTTGGAACCCCACAGGGTTACTCTGCAGTCACTTCCAATATAGAGCCAGAAATAGAACCTTAGAGTCACTCTATGTGTCTCACCCACCTCAACCAACTCCTACCCTGGCTAAAAGAAAAATTGTAGGGGTTAACTGGGATGTGGGTTTTTGGGAACAGATATGTCTCCAAGTATGTGAAGTCTTGGGTGGCATGTTTCCTGATACTTAAAAAAAATGGCAGGAAAGCTCATGTTTCATGGAGTTTTATAAGGTGACATATGGTTAAAACCTATCATATCTTCATGCAAAATGTTCAGTAAAATTTTATTGTTGGAATTTTGGAGTTGAGTACATTTTCTACAGCTTGATATTTTAAAGCCAGGAAAAGTGTCAGTAAAATAGCTATAAGAAGTCCTCAGATTTTACTTTTAAAGCAAAAACAGTACAACAGTATTTTTTTTAACTCACTTAAGCCCACTTATTTTATTTAATTTATTTTTTAGTTTGGGGGCCACAGCCGGTGACACTCAGGGGTTACTACTGGCTCTGATCTCAGAAATCGCTACTGGATTGGAGGACCATATGGGACACCATGGATGAACCCAGGTTTGTCCTGGGTCAGCCACATGCAAGGCAAATGCTGCGCTGTCTCTCCAGCCCCAAGACCATTGATTTTAAATCCACAATCTCTTACTGCTATTCTAGAATTACTGTAGAATTCACTGGATAGTCAGTAGTAAGTTTTAAATTTCATAGTGTCAGTTTTGTGTAGTCTGTGATTTGGATTTACAGCTACACCACTCTCCCATATCATCAGTATAACCAGTTCCCAAGCCCTTGTTCCCCATTGCAATCCTTTTTCATCTTCATCCTTTCCACCTTGTTTTCTTTTTTGCCGTCTTTTTCCTTCTTCCTAACATCCGGGGTTAAAGGTTATCTAGGCACTCACCTGTTATTACATTACATTTCCTCATTCAGTTATTCAATATATCCCAGACAAATGAGATCATCCTGTGTTTGTCTTTCTTTTCCAGGCTTCAATCAACATATTATCTTCTAGTTCCAGCCACTTTTCAATAAATTGTTTTCTTTTATCATTCCTTGCAGTTGCATAGTATTCCCCCATGTATGTGCTGATCTTATCAGCTGGCAAGGGTCAACCCCTGTTCTTTCGGAGCATTCAGGAACTGAGGATGTTTCCCAGTTGACCTCCAGGAAGGAACGTATCTGAGGCTGATAGTCCAAGAGAATTTAATCCCTTCTAGCAATGCTTGTATAACATCAAAAGAGGAACTGGGGTATCCAAAGGGCAATCCTAAATTGCTAGGTTGATAGCTATTTTAGCTAGAACTCTAGGAGAGGGAGGAAGCTCCATCCAAGGTCGTCAAGCTCTATTAGGAATCACTAAAGAGAATGGCATCCTCTTTGTGTTGTCCTTCCCCATCTCTAAGGTGGTGGTGTCTCCAAAGACTTCAGCCTCAAGAACTCCCAGAACAATCGTTCTAAATTTGGCTCATTCTTTTTATTGTCTCTCATTAAGCTACATATCTATTTTAAATATTCAACTTTCTCCTATGAGCTTACTAGAAAAGATAGTCACATGATGGCATGAAGGAAAAAATACAGAAATCATACAGCTTGCAGGACATGTACTTTGTGTACAGTGAATCCTAGATTTAATTTTCATCACCCCATATGGTTTTTTGAGTACCATCAGGAATGATCTCTAAGCACAGTTTTGAGTATGCCTGAAATATTATTGCATGTGACACCAACAGGGATCTCCAAAATTATGTTGTTCTGAATCACACAGTTATGAGGATGAGCTTTGTGCCAAAATAAGGCATTCCACAGGACAGTAGGAAGTCCCTAAAAATAGGTCACGAGAGAGTTTACAACTCAGTTCCCCAGATCATGCTCACTGGAATTATATTATTATCTCAAGAACACATATTTGGTAGCCACCAAGTTTACTAAGTATAATTAAAATTATTCAAGGATCCCAATAAGTCCTGCAGCCTACACATCCCTGCCCCTTCTAACAAGAAATTATTTATTCTTGTTCTTCACCTTTGGTCTGCAACTTCAGACTCATTGCCAAAGATCATTATTCTGATACCCTGGGTATTGATTATGAAACATTTTGTGTTGATCCTTCTGCCCAATAAGCCTTTATCATACTAAATGATTTCCTTATTTTTGTATTTCTGATGCTCCCAAACCTTTAAAAATATTGCCCTGTCTGCACATGAAAGCGTTAGGAAATCTCATAAAGCCGTATCTTAACTTTCCCACCATTTAGATTATAGGTCTAAAATATAGCTCATTTTTAACACACAAAGCTCTGAAGCATAGTTGTGAACCATAAATTCAGTTCTATTGTTGAAATCATTCTTTAACATATTACAAAATAGTGATAATTTACTACAATAAGCTTGTCAAATTAGCTGGCTTCTTTAATCCAGACCATCCAGCATATATATCATGCAACATTAAAGCACATATCCTAGATATTTTCTTCCCCCTAGTTCTACATTAGGAGTATTTCTATGACAAAGAGTTACATGTATAAATGCCCTGTCTTCTTAATCCTAAATTTATTTATGAATATAGAAGAGTGAATGGACTCGAAGACTCGTTTACTTCTATGAGCTCTCTCTGTATCCCCAAACATTTCTCAGCAATTCTGGAAAAAGCATATAAAGTTTTAGCTCTCTTTTGTTCTAATATCTCTTTTATCTCATATAAGTATATTATTAACTGAAAGAAAAAAATCGTGTAAGTCCCTTAAGCATTGCAACTGTATTATGATTGCATTATAGATTGTTAGCATGTTTGAATAATTTATTTATTTTGAGGGGTTGGGTAAAACCCTTGAGAGTTAATCTAAGCTTTGTTTTAGGGATTCCAGTAGATGATGCTCAGGACGGCAGTATATGCAACATTGGAAATTGAGCCAGGATTAGATGAATGCAAGGAAAAATCTTTTGCCCTATACTACCTTTCCAGTCCTTGTTAACATACTCTAAGTAAAATTTTGGGATGCAGATTTTGGGTATTTACTGTGATCAGAAACTACACAAGGAACTAATTCATCTAAGTACATTTGAAAGTTTTGTGTGGTAAAAATCCTGTACTTGTTAGAGTTTTCTTTCTTGGAAATATAAATGACTTTGGCAGTTAGAAATAATTTGGCAAGTAGAACTATAAATATTTAAAATTGCCCCTATTTTTCTGAGTTACAACATGGGTAGAATTATTGCTATTTGAAAGTATTTTTAATTTTCTTTTAATTTCTTTTTCTAGAAACAAATGTTTCTTTGTATATCTATAATATGTTATGAAATATATGTCCTTATTATATTATTTGAAGTTTTTTTCATTCATTCACTTTAGGGAAATACAATTTGCTTTATAACATATCAGGATATGGTGTAAAAATAAATAAAAATGATGGGGCCAGAAGATAGCACGGAGGTAAGGCATTTGCCTTTCATGCAGAAGGACAGTGGTTCGAATCCTGGCATCCCATATAGTAACCCGAGCCTGCCAGGAGAGATTTCTGAATGTAGAGCCAGGAGTAACCCTTGAGCTGCCGGGTGTGGTTCCTAAACAAAACAAAAGAATATAACAGGATATTCAGGGGTCCACAAACATTTTAAACAGGGGCCCAGGTCACTGTCTCTCAGGTCTGATTGGAGGGCCAGACTATAGTAAAAACAAAAATTACAAACAAATTCCTATGCACACTGCATACATCTTATTTTGATGTGAAGAAACAAAACGGGAACAAATACAATATGTGGCCCGTGGGCCGTAGTTTGAGGACCACTGTTTTAGTTCCTTAAATAACCTCTTAAAATTAAATAGTAAAAATGTTTGCTTATTCTGATCCAAATTAATCCTATAATTAAAATATTTTAAGTGTAAAATAATTTTTGAGCAAACTCTGACCCACATTCACCATTTTTAAGCACTTGATCAGCCAGGAGAGCACATTAAATGTTGAAATACTACTCAAAATAGCAAATTTCTAGGTCTAAATTTTGTCTTTTAACTGTGTCATCCTTAATCCTCAATTAATTTTTTTCCATTATATCCATTATAGTACCAACCTTTGAACACTTTTGTTTTAAATCATATACAGTAAAATAAATGTTGACCCATTAATTCTATGACACAAGTACAATGACTCAGAGTTAATTGTGTAAAATAAGGAAGCTACCAAATAAATAAGGGCTGATGATATAATATCTTATTAGAATACAATAGGAAGGCATTGAGTAAACAGATACAAAATAATTTCATTATATAAAATGCTGTGAGTTATCTACCTTCTTAATACCCCCTATTTTCCTTGCTGTCATTTAAAAACAAGTGTCAATTTACCACAGCAGTGTTGCTATCCATTCCACATAAGTTCTATATGTATATATTTAAGAATATCATCATACACTTATAGGAATGAGAAAATTTCCTAGTGTGGAATCTCCACGGTGACAGAATTTGGAGGACTTATGCATGCCTCCTCCTTCAATTGCAAAGAATTTACATAGACCATTACCCAAAGCCAAATGAAAAGAGTTTACATGACAAGGAATTAAAAAAAACACTCAGGACACTAGAATTAGTAGAGGGGTAAGGCAATATTAGATCTGTGGCACATCCTTAGATCCCTAAGTACCACAAGGAGTGTGCCCTTAGCACTCCCAGGTGTAACCCTAAACAAACAAATACAAATATACAAATAGTGATAGCATCCATACATGTAAAGAGACAGAAAGTCTCTCTAACCAGAAAAAATCCACTACAAGCAGCAATATGAAATTTGGAGAATTTTTTAATGTGTGTAGCATTAACAAAGTGTAGCATAGGTTTGGGTTGTGCCTATTTCCCAGCATCCTAATCCTATGGTTGGTTATAAGAAAAGAATCCCTGAAATATCTATATTGCAGGTCAGAGGAAAATTTGCTTTGGAATACCTGGGAAAAATTAGGATTAAACTCCAGCCGTAAGCAAGCCCAATAATTGCATCAATGCCCTGTAACTTAATAGTAATAATACTAATTTGATATTTTACCAAACCAAGGATATGACATCTCAATACTTAGATAGCATTGCTAAAGGAGACAAATAACAAAAGAGACTAAGGTTTGTTTGGAGAGATTGGCAGGTACTCTATTAATAATCTCTAGAAACTTTGTTGATAGTACTTATAGAGGCTATATTATACCCACTTTCTCTAAAATTAGAACCTATGAACAAATCCATAATCAGTCCTACTATCTCTGGAAAGTTGCCTATTTAGCTGTGATTTGAGAGACAAAGAGTATTGTCCCCAGACAGACAAATAGGTCGTACTACTGGTTGACACTTCTGTTAATAATGAATCAATAGCCTACTAGGCCATGGGCACCCAAATACCTTTCATAGCATAACTGTCTATGAAAGGGGTCCTTCTGTTCTCTGCATTAAAACTGTGAGTCAGACTCTCCTCCATATCATGTCTCAAGTGCATAATCTGCTGCCTTTAGAGAGACAGAAATACTAGGTTTAAAGCACCAGCTTCTCTCCAGCCTGACATGTTGTTGATTCCTTGCTACTACCGAGTCCAAATGAATAAAGTCCCTCAACTGTAACTAGTACATTCCATTAAGACCATGCAGTCACAGAAGAGTTATGAGGAAAAATGAAACGTTTATTTAAAGTGGTTAACCATAAACTGGCTCAACCCTGATGGACAGTAGTATGGATATTTTAAAAACTATTATAATTAGATTTTTTTATGATATCAACTATATTCTTAAAAATCTATTCAATGAGACACACAATAAATTACTTATTTGGGGGGTTATAAAGAGGGTTTTTATTTTTTATTTTTAATAAATATCTTTATTTAAGCATCATGATAAAACACTGATTTCTAAAGATGTATACACACACCTATGTTTCATTGCCGTTCCATTTATGATGCCCAAGATAATAAATGGCCCAAGTGTCCAATGACTATGAATAGATAAACAAACAATGGTGTCCTACCCAATAGAATAGTTATCAATTAAAAGAAAAGAAAATTTTGCCTTTTCAATAATTTAGATGGGACAAAAGAAGCACCA
This sequence comes from Crocidura indochinensis, assembly GCA_004027635.1. Lineage (NCBI taxonomy): Eukaryota > Metazoa > Chordata > Mammalia > Eulipotyphla > Soricidae > Crocidura > Crocidura indochinensis. The sequence goes on along the minus strand of PVKC010043779.1, from coordinate 2,505 downwards.
TGTTAAGCAAAATGAGTCAGACAAAGACAAATACTAGATGACTTGATCAAATGTGAAATGTAAAAATCCATTGAAGCAGATAAAGTCAAACAAAAATAGACATAGTTTTTGACTTTAGAAATTAAGTTGTATGTGTCTGTGGGGAGGGATATGGGGACATTTGAAAGGTTAAAGTTCAAATATCCTGATGTCTAGATACAGTCTAGATACCATTATGTGGTAATGGCATATTATGGCAATATTGAGAAGATCTAAAAACTATGTCTATGCCTTAAACATTCAATGTTTAAACCAATGTCACCGTAATCAAGGAAAAACTTTAAATACTTTTTATGTGATCAGTCCCTGCAAGGATTATGAATAATTTTTAAGTTTACTTTGAAAATAATTCCAAGGTTAATTATAGGTTTTAAATACTTTTATACATCAGTTATTATATGATTCCAATGAAACATGAAAATATTTAAACATAGGATTATTTTGACAGACATAGGAACTTGTTTTTTATCTTTAAGACCATTTTTGGCTTAACTATATATATTCCTTTCCTATGTCTATATAGGAACTTAATTTTTTTTCTTTATCATTTTAACATATATGCCTTCAGTATTTTATTAAGGTTTAAGTGCATTATTTTCATATATGTTCATATATTTCATTCCCTTTTAAATATCCAAGCATTTCAGCAGTGAATTATAGATGATATATTATTCATCTTTCACTATAAGTAATTCATAAAAAGGGACATTACTAAACAAATCAATGCTGTCACATTTCAAAATGTATTTTTGTCAGGCTGCACTTCTATTCACAAATAATATACATAAATAATCAATCACCATTAAAATTACTAGGTGATGACTAAAGTGAACTTTCTTTTTACCTATTTTAAAATGTTCCCACCCCTTTCTTTCCAGAGCATAATTTACCAGATTTCAGTGGGTTTATGCATTTGTTTCAACCTGAAACAATCAACTATTTCCACAGATATGTGGTTAGTACAAGTTTTGACAATGTGACTCATAAAAAAAAAAAACTGAATCCTTTATTTGAATTATCTGAGTAGCTTATAATGATATTACTTTATTTTAATTTTCCATTTTACTTTTTAAGCACATAATCCTGGACCTTATATGTTCATGTTTAGTGACAAATGGAAATTTTGCTTTACAGAAGGAAACAATGAGAACAAGAAACAAGTACATATCAAAAGAGGTTTCGGAGACATGTACATAGAGTTAGAAAGAGGCAAAAAATACCATAGGCCAGGAGATAAGATGGGGATGAGAAAGAGAGACAGAGACAAGAAAGTAAAGTTAATTTTGTGATTCCATTCTATACTCCTGATCCAAAGCATTCATACTATATATCTCAGGAACATAATCCAATAAAAATTTTTATCTAAAGGAATTTAAGACATATTTCTGCTGTTTGCATCCGTAATAAATCTGAGCTAGAAATTAATAACAATATGTTGGACAGGGAAAGCCCTAAAATGGATAATTGGCTGAGTTGAGATGGACTTAATTACAAGAATAATTCCTTCATTCTAGGATGGAAATTGAATTCAATTGTGTCACAAGAATCAGGTTAAAATGTTACCATTAGGTCTTTGATTTCCATGTGCTTATGGAGGTTGGAGTTGTAGAAGTTAGCTGAAGAAATGTAGGAATTTGAGGGATTATATTTGAATCCTTTGCTGAATTAATGGTAGAAACTTTGACACAAACTGATTCATCCAAAAATAAGAAAGTGGCTAAGGGATCTTGTCAGCTAATGTGCTCTTGACTTACTTAGTTTGGAACAAAATATTAGTAATTGGTCATTTTACATTATTGATGATGTGCACATGTTTCTGCAGTCTACTACTAACATATGCTGATGTTTATAATACTAACAGTAATTTTTATTATTTTAGAAGTTGTTCTGAGTGATTTTGAATGGCATTTAGTCTCTATTGTTGGCTTAATGGTATCTAGCAACCTTTCTGACTATATCCATAATAAGATTTTCAAACAAAGTTCCCCTCTTTAAAATTTTAGGTGAGCCAAGTGATGTAGCCTCAGTAGATAGAATAATGCAGCTATTGAAAACTGAACATTTTAAAGATTCACATATTCTGTTTGGAAAAAGCTTTTTCAAATTTCTAACATAAAAGATGATTATGTTATCTCTTGTTTTTCCTAGAATGAAAAGAAGTAAATGTGTAAAAATGAGGATATAGAAAAACTATGTTACTTGGAAATATGTTTTGAATATGTACAGAAAATAGTTAATAGATAATAGAATCGATTCCAGTTTCTAAATCCCAGTTCTTACTATTTTATTTCAAACTATTTCATTACTTATTCTTACAATTGATGTTTATAAAGAAATTCTGTGAGCAATATTTCATCCCACACAGGAAGTGACAAGAAAAGTTAATACATTTTAGATATATGAGAACTATATAGTTAATAAATACTTTACAGAGAACAAGTCATAGAAAACAAATCCTGACATCCA
>PVKC010043778.1:0-11709 GCA_004027635.1 Crocidura indochinensis | reverse complement strand
TCTCAATATAGTTAAGGCCATCTACCACAAGCCAGTGGCAAATATTATCCTCAATGGAGAAAAACTAAAAGCCTTCCCTCTAAATTCTGGCACAAGACAAGGCTGTCCTCTCTCACCACTCCTATTCAACATAGCACTGGAAGTACTCGCTATAGCGATTAGGCAAGAGAAAGATATCAAGGGAATCCAGATAGGAAAGAAAGAAGTCAAGCTCTCACTTTTTGCAGATGACATGATACTCTACTTAGAAAACACTAAAGACTCATCAAAAAGCTTCTGGAAACAATAGACTCATATAGCAAGGTGGCAGGTACAAAATTAACACACAAAAATCAATGGCCTTTCTATACACCAATAGTAATAAGGAAGAAATGGACATTAAGAAAACAACCCCATTCACAATAGTGCCACACAAACTCAAATATCTTGGAATCAACTTGACTAAAAATGTGAAGGACCTATACAAAGAAAACATAAAACTCTGCTCCAGGAAATAAGAGAGGATACACGGAAATGGAAACACATACCCTGCTCATGGATTGGCAGATTATCATCATCAAAATGGCAATACTACCCAAGGCATTATACAGATTTAATGCGATCCCTCTAAAGATCCCCGTGACATTCTTCAAAGAAATGGATCAGGCACTTTTGAAATTTACCTGGAACAATTAACACCCTAGAAAAGCGAAAGCAATCATTGGGAAAAATAACATGGGAGGAATTACTTTCCCCAATTTTAAGCTTTACTACAAAGTAACACTTATCAAAACAGCATGGTATTGGAACATGGACAGCCCCTCTGACCAGTGGAATAGGCTTGAATACTCAGAAAATGTCCCCCAGACATACAGTCACCTAACTTTTGATAAAGGAGCAAGAAATCCTAAATGGAGCAAAGAAAGCCTTTTCAACAAGTGATGTTGGCACAACTGGCTTAGCCACTTGCAAAAAGGTGAACTTAGACCCCCAGCTAACATCATGTACGAAGATAAAATCCAAATGGACCAAAGACCTTGATATCAGAGCTGAAACCATAAAATACATAGAACGACACATAGGCAAAACACTCCATGATATTGAGACTAAAGGCATATTCAAGGAGGAAAATGCACTCTCCAAGCAGGTGAAAGCAGAGATTAACAGATGGGAATATATTAAGCTGAGAAGCTTCTGCACCTGAAAGGAAATAGCGCCCAGGATACAAGTGCCTCCCACTGAGTGGGAGAAGCTATTCACCCAATACCCATCAGATAAGGGGCTAATCTCCAAAATATACAAGGCACTGACAGAACTTCACAAGAAAAAAACATCTAATCCCATCAAAAAATGGGGAGAAGACATGGACAGAAACTTTGACAAAGAAGAAATACAAATGGCCAAAAGACACATGAAAAAATGCTCCACATCACAGTCATCAGGGAGATGCAAATAAAAACAACTATGAGGTACCACCTTACACCACAGAGAATGGCACACATCAAAAAGAACGAGAACAAACAGTGTTGGCGGGGATGTGGAGAGAAAGGAACTCTTATCCACTGCTGGTGGGAATGCCGTCTAGTTCAACCTTTATGGAAAGCGATATGGAGATTCCTCCAGAAAATGGAAATCGAGCTCCCATACAATCCAGCTATACCACTCCTAGGAATATACCCTAGGAACACAAAAATACAATACAAAAACCCCTTCCTTACATCTATATTCATTGCAGCACTATTTACCATAACAAGACTCTGGAAACAATCTAGATGCCCTTCAACAGACGAATGGCTAAAGAACCTGTGGTACATATACACAATGGAATATTATGCAGCTGTCAGGAGAGATGAAGTCATGTAATTTTCCTACACATGGATGTACATGGAATCTATCATGCTCAGTGAAATAAGTCAGAGAGAGAGATAAAAATGCAGAATGGTATCACTCATCTGTGGGTTTTAAAGAAAATGAGAGACATTCCTGCAATAATAATAATTTGCAGACACAAAAGAGAAAAGAGCTGGAAGTTCCAGCTCACCCCAGGAAGCTCACCACAAAAAGTGGTGAGCTTAGTTAGAGAAATAACTACATTTTGAACTGTCCTAAAAATGAGAATATATGAGGGAAATGGAGAGCCTGTCTAGAGTACAGGCGGGGGATGGTTGGGGAGGAGGGAGATTTGGGACAATGGTGAAGGGAACGTTGCACTGGTGATGGGTGGTTTTCTATACATGACTGAAACCCAAACACAATTATGTATGAAATCAAGGTGTTAAAATAAAAAAAATTACTCCTGATAGTGCTCAGGGGACCATATATGGTACAAAGGCTCAAAAAAAAAAGAGAAATATTATAATGTACATACTGACTCTGATGTTACAATCTATGCTAAGTAAGCTATATTCGAGTGTAAACACCCTGTATGTGCTGGCATCAAAGTACAAAAGTATTAATAATTAAAATTAAGATTGATACTGCAAGAACAATATCAATTACATATAAGGAAACCTATTATTATCTTTAGGTTTGATCTTCAAACATTTGCTCTCCCCTGAACAATTATCTTGCTTGCTTTTCTTTTTGTCTTTCTTGCTTATTTCTACCTGGAAAGGCTGCCAAAGGGGCAGACTGAGGGTGGGAACAAAAGGGAAACTGAGGACACTGGCAGCACGAAATGTGCACTGCTCAAAGAATAAGTGCTATATATTGTCTGAGTGAAAATCAATCATGAACAACTTTGTTACTGTATAAGTCACAGTGATTCAATTTAAAATTATTAAAAATATTAATAACAAATACTACCTTGCTTCACTAAAATAAAAGAAAGAAAAAGAAAAAATGTCTGCAGACATTCTAACAGAAGTACTACAGAAGTGGTACACAAAATTTTATAAGTTCTGAGGGAAAGAGCTTTCAACTTCACCAGTCTATCACTGATTTTATTGTTTTATTTAAAAACAATTCCACAGCTTTTGATTTAAATAACTTCATCTTCTTATTTACTGACATCACTGTTGCTAATTTTACTCATGTTTTATTTCATTTCATGGATTTGCACATATATCAATGATTTTATATATTAATATAAAATATAAAATATAAAATTTTATATATTAATATAAATTAATATATAATCATATATTAATGATTTTAGGGATTAAAAATATGAAAAGTCACAAGGAATCATGGTGTAAGAAAATAGTTAAACATTTTTTATTAAATTAAACCACATTATTATTTATAACACTGACATTAACAAATCAGGTTAAAATAATTGAAAAATATGTTCCTGGGGTCAGACCCCCTATGCTGGACTGGAAAGCATGTGCACCTAGGCATCAGACCTTTGGGCAGGTTTGAGACTGCCCTTCCACCCACCTCCCGCAGGACAGGGAAAAGCGCACACCTGGGCACAAGACCTTTGGGCAGGTTTGAGATCACCCTTCCACCACCCCGCTGGACCTCTTTCACTGGACTGGGAAGCATATGCAACTGGGCAGAATGGAGACCGTCCCTTCCCCCAACGGACCCCTCCGCTGGACTGGTACGTATGTGCACCTGCGCCTGAGACCTTTGGGCAGGGTAGAGACAGCCCGCCCTCTTCCCCCAGACCACAAACCACGTGAATGCATCATATAGTCTAACTTATACTACATAGACCCAGTTCGCTCAGACCTAACACTCAATTTCCTCAGATAACCCAGAGACCATAAAACAGAATAGCAAAAAACTTAAGCAGTTTGTAATATCCCTATCATACTTAGACAAGCCACCTAGTTAAGGAAAAATAAACTCTAAATCAAATATATCTTCAAGCACCTCTAATAAAATCATAGAGCAGGCCACTTAATTTAACAATTGGAAAAATCAACATTGAAAACCACCAGATGCAAAGAAATATGGGTAAACTAAGGTAAACAGTAGCAGCTGGGAAAATGGAGAGAAATCCTATTAAATTTGCAAGTTCACCAAAATGCATGAGCCCAATAGATGAGAATCAAAAATGACAATGAATGCCGTAGCAATGGAAATCAAAGAATCACTAGCCAGTGAGATTAGAAATCTGTAGATGAACAATTCAGTCAACTCAAAGAAGAACTTTTAATACAGATGTAAGAATCTATACAATTGGAACTAAGGGAAATAAAAAACATGTTAGCAAGCCATAGTAACAGAATTACACAGTTAGAAGAAAGTATAGAGGAACTTGAGAAAAACTACAGAACAACAATGACAAAGAAGTGAATAAGAAAGCAAGAGAGAAAAAAAAGACTGGAGGAAAAAGTTAGATACCTAATGAACAAAGATAAAAGAAATAACCTACGAATTGTAGGAGTACTGGAAGGGGAGGAAAAAGTAAAAGGAGAAGATCAAGTAGTGAGGGAATTAATAGAGAATTTTCCCACCCTCTGGAAAGAGACAACTGCATAAATCCAGGAGGCAAAAATAATCTCTAATAAAATAGACCCTAACAGACCAACACCAAGACATATAGTAATCCAATTGGCAAAACAAACAAACAAACAAACAAAAAAGAGAAAGATGAATTCTTTAAGGCAATACGGGAGAGAATATTAAATGAAAGGGACATAAGAATCAAACCAGACCTCCCATTTGAAACAATTTAATCAAGAAGGCAGTGGCGTGACATATTTAAACTATTGAATGAAGGAAACTTCCAACCTAGAGTACGCTACTCAGCAAAACTCTCATTCATACGAGAAAGAGTACTAAAAGCGTTCTTAGACAAAAGAAAAAGAACTCACACTATTTGAGCTAACCAAACCATTTCTAGATGAACTCCTCAAAGATGAACTACATAATCCAGTCCCCCGATTGTAATAACAACCTCTCTACTCAATACAATAGCACAACAATCCTTTATGGTGGTAATATCCTTAAATGTCAACGGGCTAAATTCCCCCATTAAAAGACAAGGAGTAGAGGGATGGATAAGAAAACAAAAACTAGATATCTGCTGCCTCCAAGAAACACACCTAAAGGAACAGACAGGGACAGGCTGGAAACTAATTAGTTAAGCCAATGGAAGGAAAACAAAACAAAACAAAACAAACATGACAGCCATTCTAATATCAGATCAAATTGCATTCAACCTCAAGAAAGGGCTTAGAGATCATGAGAGTTACTACCTACTAATCAGGGGAACATTAGACCAAGAAGTACTAACTCTGATCAATATTTATGTGTCAGGGGCCCGGGAGATAGCATGGAGGTAAGTCGTTTGCCTTTCATGCAAAAGGTCATCGGTTCGAATCCTGGTGCCCCATATGGTCCCCCGTGCCTGCCAGGAGCAATTTCTGAGCATGGAGCCAGGAGTAACACCTGAGCGCTGCCGGGTGTGACCCAAAAACCAAAAAAAAAAATTTATGTGTCAACTGTAGAACCAGGAAATATGTAAGGCATTTGCTGTCAAAATTAGTGAAAGTTATAGAAGGAAATGTGATAGTAGTAGGAAATTTCAATACTCCACTATAACTATTAAACAGATCCACCAGGCAGAAAACTAACAAAGACATAAGAGCCCTAAATGAAAAATTATAAGAAATAGAACTAATGGACCTATACAGGGCTCTCCACCCAGGAAAGTAGAACATACATTCTTCTCAAGTGCACATGGTACCATCTCTATAATAGAGCATGCCTTAGAATATAAATATAACTTGCACAAAGTCACAAATATAAGGATTATTAGAATCACCCCATCAGACCATTATGCAACAGAGATCAAGATTGATTGTAAAAAGAAAATGGAGAAAATATAACATCTGGAGATTAAACAACATGCTACTCAACAACAACTGGATCAAAGAGGAAATAAATAAATAAATAAAGAGTCCTTGAGAAAAATGATAATGAAGAGACAAATTGTGAAAATCTGTGGAACACAGCAAAAGCAGTAATTAGGGGGAAACTCATAACAATATAGACCTGTGTTGGGAGAGAGAAAATCAACAGTTGACAAGGACACCTTAGGGAGTTGGAATAACAACAAAGAAACCCAAATACGGACACAAAAAATAAATAATAAAAACCAGGGCAGAAATAAACAACATAAAAACAAAGAAAATACAAAAAAATCAATGAGACCAATATTTGGTTTTTTGAATGAATAAGATAGACATTTTTGGTGGTAAGACTCACCATAAAAGGGGGAAAACACCCAAATAAATAGGATCACAAATAAAAGGGAAGAGATTACAACAGAACTCTAAGAAAATCCAACACATCATGAGGGCTTATACTCAGTTAGGCTAGATAACCTTGAAGAAATTGACAGATTTCTGGAAAAATATCATCTTCTGAGACTGGATAGAGGATGTAGAAAACCTAAACAGTCTGATCACATCTGAGGAAATTGAAATCAAGAAACTCCCAAGAACAAAATTCCAGGTCCAGATGATTTTACAGGTGAATTCTATCAAGCATTCCCGAGAAAAATTACAACCACTGTTTCCAAAACATTGAATACAGGAATCCTTCCTAACTCCTATTATGAGGTGAATATTACACTCATTCCCAAAGATGGCAAAGATACTGCCAAGAAAGAAAACTACAGACCAATCTCACTAATGAACATAGATGCAAAAATCCTCACAAATTCTTAGCAAACTGAATCCAACATTACATCAAAAAGATTATACACTATATCAAAGTGAATTTCATCCCAGAGATGCAAGGATGGTTCAACATATGCAAATCAACAACATCATATATCACATCAACAAGAAGAAAGACAGAAACCACATGTTCATATCAAACTACTCAGAGAAGGCATTTGACAAAATTCAATATCCATTCATGCTGAAGCACTCAGCAAAATAGAATTATAAGGAACCTTTCTCAAAATAGTTGCCACTATCTATAAAAAGTCCACAGTCAACATTATCCTTAATGGTACAAACCAAAAAAAATTTCCACTAAGATCAGGAACTAGTCAAGATGGCCTACCCACTTTCTCCACTCTTATTCAACATAGTTTTAGAAGTACTAGCAATAGCTATCAAACATGAGATGGGAATTCAAGGAATCCAGATAGGGAAATATGAAGTCAAACTATCTCTTTTTTAGATGATATGATAATATACATAGACAATGTTAAAGAAAACTAGAACCAATAAGTCAATACAGCAAAGTGGCTGGCTAGAAAGTTAATACACAATAAACAATAGAATTCCTCTATACAAATAATGAAGAAGAGAAAGACATTAAGGATTAAGGAGTTGATCCCATTTAAAATAGTAACTAGAAATATCAAGTACCGGGGAATCAACCTGATAAGGGAAGTGAAAGACCTATACCATGAAAATTTGCTAAACACTTCAGAAAGAAATTGAAGAGAACGCTAGGAAAATGGAGAACATGCCCTGCTCATTGGTAGGATTAATCAATATAATCAAAATGACTATCTTACCTAAATTACTATATAGATTCAATGCAATACCTATCCAAATTCAAACATCATTTTTAAGGAACTAGAACAATCAATTATAATGTTCATCTGGGAACCACCAAAGACCTAGGTTAGCCAAATCCATATTGTAAAACAAGAAATGGGTGGCCTTTCTTTACCTAACCTGAAATTTTATTATAAAAACATAGCCATCAAAACAACATGATACTCGAGTAAAGACAGAGTATCAGACCAGTGGGTTAGAACAGAATATCCAGAGATATCCACAAATATATAGTCAACTGATAATTGACAAAGGATCCAAAAACCTGAAATGGAACAAAGACAGTCTCTTCAACAAATGGTGTTGGACTAACTGGTTAACCACCTGTAAGAAACTAAAGATTGACCCTTACCTTACACCTTACACAAAAATCAACTCAAAGTGGATTAAAGATCTGGAAATCAGACCCTGAAAATCTATAAAGTTCATTGAGGGAAAAATGGGCAGAACCCTACAAGATTTATACCTCAAAATGTCTTTGATGATGGATTGCCAATGGCAAGAGTAATAGCATCAAACTTAAACAAATGGGATTATATCAAACTAAAAAGTTTCTGTATGGCTAAAGAATCACTGGCTAAAACTAAAAGACAGCTAAGAGAATGGGAAAAATTTTCACACTCGACACATCAGACTAAGGATTATATCTAGAATATAAAAGCACTCAGAAAAGTGAGCCCCACAAAACTCAATAAAGCCATAGAAAAATGGGGGAGAAGAAATGAATAGACACTTTTCCAAGGAAGAACAACAAGATGGCCATAGACACATGAAAACATGTTCACCATCACTCATCATTAGAGAAATCCAAATCAAGACAACAATGAGGTGCCACCTAACACCAATGGAGATGGCGCACATCAAAAATAATGGGACTGGGGGCTGGAGAGATAGCACAGTGGTAAGGCATTTGTTTTGCAAGCAGTCTATCCAGGATGGACAGTGGTTCGAATCCTGACATCCCATATTGTCCTCTTTGCCTGCCAGGAGCGATTTCTGAGCGAAGAGCCAGGAGTAGCCTCTGAGCAACACTGGGTGTGATCCAAAAAATGAAAAAAAAAAGGGGGGGGGGAACCAATCTCTGTTGGCAAGGATGTAGTAAGAAAGTAACTCTCATCCACTGCTTGTGGGAAGCTGCCTGGTTCAACCCCAGTGGAAATCTGTATGGAGGATGCTGAGTAAACTCATAACTGAGCTGCCAATATGACCCATCAATCACACTCCCCGGTATCTATCCCCTAGTTGGAAGAATATTCACCCCAAATTATGTATGCACTCCAATATTCATCACAGCACTCAGCACAATAGCCAAGAATTAGAATCAACCTTGATGCCCAACAACAGATCAATGGATCATGAAGATGTGGTATTACACACAAAGGAATACTAGATAGCAGTCAGAAATGATACAATCATGGATTTTGCAGAAACATGGATGGATCTTGAAAATATGTTAAATGAAGTAAGCCAAAAGAAGGATAAATACAGAATGATAACACTTCTTTGAGGTATGTAGAACATATACCATATCTACATATAATAATCCATGAATAAATATAATGATTGAAAGTGTAAAAACTCCAAACAACGTAGGTGCCAGCATATAACCAGGAGAAGTGTTCAAATAAAGTGGAAGGGGGCAACATTAAGACACGAATACCCATTATTAGAGAAACCAGCAATGATGGAGGCAGCAGTTTTGAGTGAAAAGGTATGCAATCAACCTTTAACTACAAAGGTTTATAATAATATTCTAATGTATTTATCCACAGAACCAGGTACAGAATATAATTGGAAGCCTGGTCTCCCACTGCAGTGATTACTAACAATATGCTTTAATGTCTTAATTTTACCACGTATAAAACCCTTCAGCATTTTTGTCCACAAGGGGCCTTGGAACAAAGGGTGGATACCCTAATTTTAAACCTGGGCATTCAATCATACTGATTACCATATACAGTGCCCATTATGTCAATGTCTTTTTTTTTTTTTTGGTTTTTGAGCCACACCCGGCGGTGCTCAGGGGTTACTCCTGACTATCTGCTCAGAAATAGCTCCTGGCAGGCACGGGGGACCATATGGGACACCGGGATTCGAACCAACCACCTTTGGTCCTGGGTCGACTGTTTGCAAGGCAAACGCCGCTGTACTATCTCTCCGGGCCCCTTTGTTTTAATAAAATACTCTAACATACTCACTTCCTTTTGTTTATGTCTTCTATTAGAACCCAAAGCATATGATCAATCAGACTACTGGAACAGTCAATGGCACACCAAAGACATATGTTACAGGTCCCACTCATCGAACACGTTTTGGCAAATCTCTCTTTTTTTCTTTTTCATTTTTATATCTTTCTCTCTTCTTACTTCTACTTCTTTTTTTCCCCTACCACTTGCACCACTGCTCTGGCCCTGGAGCTGCTATTTTTGAGGTTAGCCAGATCATTAACAGACTCTGAATCAGACCAGTCATGTGAGACCATTTAGAATAATCTGCCACATGTTATGAATGATATTTTATGACCCATAAAACTGAAAAAATAGTAAAAACCAAGAAAAACTAAAATAAATTGAAGCAAGTTGAATTTGGTTGCAAAAAACTGAATAAGTATTCAGTACAATTTTTTACCATTGACTCCCATAAGTGAAGGTGATAACAATATTCTGGATATTGACAGTTTCAGAGTTACACCTGTGTGAAAAGATTATTATTCCTACCTACACCTTTTCTAAAATGAGAATACATATTTACACATGTTCTTAATTTGAGAAAAATATTTTTAATTATAGCATGTATGATGATTCTCTATGTCAAATAAAGTTCTAAATCCAGAAATAATAATCATAAGAAAACAAAAAAAGCACACCTGCTATAATGCACCTGTTCTTTAAAAGTGTGTCACTTACAGGTAGGGAAAGATGAAGGAGAAAGAAGCCTGATGAGCATCTGGAAACAAAATCATCAGAACAGAAATAGCATTCACTTCCATAAGAGAGCTGTCAGAGAAAAGAAGTATAAAACCATGTAGAGTACCAGAGAACCTTGTGAGAACTCAGAAATTAATGGGTTACCATTGGTCACTGAACTGGGACACTGGGCTGGGGAAGAAAAGAAACTGAAAAGGCTAAATGGCCTGCACATAGGGACTGGCAGCAGATGCCCACAGCACAAGCAAAGGAAGAATAGTTCCAATCATGCCTCTGGGGCAGTGGTCCTCAAACTACGGTCCATGGGCCACATATTGTATTTGTTCCCATTTTGTTTCTTCACTTCAAAATAAGATATATGCAGTGTGCATAGGAATTTATTCATAGTTTGAGAACCCCTGCCTGGGCTTTCAGATTGACAACAGCACCAAGTTCAAACAGAATTCCAAAGGTGTGCTCTGCAGGAAACTAGGAAAGACAGGAAATGGCTCAGATATATAAAAACTATTTTATTCAGAGACATACCAGTAAGCAACTCAGGCCAAGATTTCTGTGACTGGATAGCTCCAGTTACAAAGCTCAGTATTCTCCTATCCCAGACCAAGACTTGAACAGCAGATTAAAGGGAAGTTAAGGTTTTGTGAACATTGGAAATCCCAAACTCCTGAGGTTTGAAACAAAAGGGTAAGAATGAGGCACATGGAACTACAACACCATAACCTCATCTATAGCTTCAGAACTTAGCAGTTATAATGGTAAAGCACAGAACACTATCAAGCTCAGTGACTGCTCTATCAGCAACAACCTACTCTAATTTTTCAAAGATTTTATTTTTTGGTTTTTGGGCCATACCCAGTAACTTCTTTACTTAAGCACCATGATTACAAATACGATTGTAGTTGGATTTCATTCATAATAGGAACATCCCCCCCTTATCAGTAAACATTCCCACCCCCAATGCCCACCTCCCTGCTTCCCATTCTCTGCCTGTTTTCCTTTTACTTTCTTTTTTTTTTTTTGTTTTTTTTTGGGGGGGGGCACATCCAGTGACGCTCAGGGGTTACTCCTGGCTATGCGCTCAGAAGTCGCTCCTGGCAGGCAAGGAGGACCATATGGGAACCGGGGGATCGAACTGTGGTCCGTCCTAGGCAAGGCAGCAGGCACCTTACCTCCTGTGCCACCTCCCAGCTCCCAACCCTGCCTGTTTTCAAGACATTCTACTAGTTTTTTTAGTAAGCTGTTCTTTCTTTCTTTCTTTCTTTCTTTCTTTCTTTCTTTCTTTCTTTCTTTCTTTCTTTCTTTCTTTCTTTCTTTCTTTCTTTCTT
>PVKC010043777.1:0-11730 GCA_004027635.1 Crocidura indochinensis | reverse complement strand
TTTCCACTCTGGGCTGAGAGCTACACTCTACACTTACAAACAAGGAAAGGAGCAATGAAACAGTGCCCAGAGCAATGAAACAGGAAAAACATATGGATGTTCACATGGATGTGGGGACTTTGGAAAAAAGAAGAGATTTGAGGCTTGGATTATTAATTTGCAATATATAAAGAAAGCAAGAAAGAGGATATAAAGAAAGCAAGAAAGGAAGATACAGAAAGCAGATCTTTGGGAAAAAATGGCAACCAACAGATTCAATGTTTGCTTCAATTTGGGATTTTACATGCCAATGGGATAGTAAATACAGGCTCAGAATTATTTTTCTCTGCAATTAAACATTTCAAAAGTACAATTTTCAACATTGAAAGTAGTTCATGCACTCAGAATTTAAAAGACAAAAGCATAAGTTTTCAGTGTCTTAACATTTGTGGATTTTTAGTTCCAGAATATTTTACTTGGGGCCAATCAACACTAACATGATCTTTAAAAATATTTAGAGTATCTTCCCTAATGGGTTCCAGCTCCTGTTTTTTATTACATAGATTAGTACTACATACTGAGAAAACATTTGCAAAATTAAAGTTAATATAAAAATTATGTACAAAACTTATTATGTGCAAGCAACAAATAGACATCATGATTCTACTAAGATATGTCTTTCATTCCACATACTTTTAGGAAGTAATTCAATGCAGTGAGTACTATCTAAATCCTTCCTTGAAAAAAAAAACTTAAAAAAAATGTATGTTGCCCATTTTTACACAATTTACCAGTGTAAATCTTTTTTTTATTTAAGCACAATGGTTACAAGGTTGCTCTTACTACGTTTTTTTTTTCCATAAAGTTGTCTATTATTGAGTTTCAGTTATATAATGTATAACAATTATTACCAGGGTGCAGGTGATCATTTTTAATTCAAATACAGTTGCCTAAAAACTGCGTAATAGCTTTGTGAAGTAGAACAAACAGGGCAAAATCAGATTTTTCCTATAGCCATCAAATATTTGCAGATGAAAGTTAAAATAGGAGTCTTCATTGACAATGTGGACACAGGAGCGAATGAGGCAAACTGAATTTATTTCTCCTTAATAGTTACATTATCTTAGAGAGTTAATTCCTAAAGACTAGTTTCCTCTCCTAGAAAATGAGGCTAATCGCTAGTTTCCCAATAGGATTTAATTATACAATCCAAGTAAAATCGCTCATTGCATTACACATTTTAGGATTTCAGAATGTTTCCTTTATCACCCTCATTAGACACGGAAATAACCTCAAGGTGGTACATATTCTAAGCTCTTGTTTTAAGAGAGATGAAAAGTATGCATGTCAGTATAGGGGTTTACTTGTGTGCTTAATACATTTTTAAGAAACAACTAGAGCTATTCAAATTGCCTCATTAAATTGGAGAGTGGGTCGATGGGAAGACACAGGAGCTATTCTTGGGTCTAAGCTTAGGGTAATCCCTGGAAGTACTCAGGGACCCTTATCAGATGTTGTAGATAGAATCTGAGTTACTGCCTCTGAGCAAGTGCATTAATCCCTGAACTGTCTCTTCAGCACCCGATTTCAATTTCCTTCTCTTCTACTGATATGTATATAAAAGGAAATTGCAGTTGAATGTTCTAGCATATAGGTTTCTCTTTTAGATATACTATTTACTTTAAAATATATAAATAATATCCCCCTGTACTTTATATCCAGATGGTCCGATGGTCCTTTCATATTCTATTTGTATTGTGTCCACTGAATTCATACATTGTAATCTATTGTCATTGCTTCTAAGCACAGTTCACTTCCATCTAATACTTCTAGGTTTCCATATGCTTCTGATATATAGAACTTACTGATTCTTCTGTAAGTAGTGAGTAGTATTTGAGCAACAATAGCATGGTATTTCTAGTCTTTCCTTGCCCAGTATATGTCCCATAATACTACAACTAGTTTTTGAATGAACTTTATTTCATTAATAGCTACATATAATAAATGACTTACAATAAGTGTATCTTTAAAAATCACAATTTAGGGGACAGAGCAGATAGTACAGTGCATAGGGTATTCTCTTTGTATGCAGTCAATCTTGGTTTGATCCCTGGAACCCACATAATCTCCTGAGTACATCAGCAGTGATCCCTGATGGCAGAGCCAGGAGTAGGCCCTGAGCACAACTGGGTATGGCCCCCAAACAAAAAATAAATAAATTTTAAATCTAATTATGTGTATTGCATGAATTATTTAGGCTTCGATGGATAAAATTCTACTCAAATTAAAAACTAATGTTCAGATTAACTACTTTGTAGACATAGTGGACTGATTAGTAGTTGAGGTGTGGTGAGATCTATTAATAGGATATCCAATAAGAATTTAATATTTTGATGATTATAAGAATTTATTGTTCCTCATTTTCTACTGAAGATAATATATTTGAAGCCTTTTTGAATTGTCAATGACTCCATCATCCCCAACCCTGTATCTCTATGGCAAGTCTTTTGCTACTGGGTAAGTCAGATTAGAGGAAAGAGGCATGGAATCAGGCTGGCAATTTGATGAGATTCACTGGAAGTGAAGTTACAAGTCTCACTCCTACCTACAGAAGACACATATATCCTTGGCACATTCCTGGCCTTCATGGTATATCTCTAATATCCATATGCTAAATCCTACCCCCTCACCACCCCAGTCTGTTAGAATGTAGATTAATTCATAAATAAAATTTTTAAAAGGTAATTAAGTTAAAATAAAGGGATCAGAACGGTATGAAAAACCAACATAATTGGCTGTCCTTATAAAAAGAGAAAATTACATAGGTACTCCCACAGGGAAGACCATGAGAAAACAATGGTGCTATATAGCTCTCTATAAGCCTCAGAAAACAAAAAGCAAACAAAAATACCAACTTTCCTGATTTCTTGATCTCATATTTACAGTCTGCAGAACTGTAAAATGAGAATTTTTTTTAATTCAAGAATATGATGGTTTGCTAGATCCGTGAGAAGTTGAACATGTCATTAATCTCTAAAGACTGATAGTTGATTACTCTCAGACCTAGTTGTTTACTCTCATGGGCACTGGACTCATGAGCAACTGATAGGACCCTTCTCAGGAAGATATCAAAATTCAAATTTTGAAATAGATTTATGGAATGCCTACCACCTCCATACAATGGTAAGGTAATAAAAAAATTAAATCTTACATTGCTGTAGTGTATGCTTGGGGACCCACACTAACCTATCCTGTGATTTATGCTACTGGCATCCAGAGATACTACTCTCTCCTTGAATGAGATCACACCTGCTATTGAGAACAGCTCTCTCCTTACCAAATTCTATCTGAAATCTGGCAGAGATTACAGAATTATCCTCACATTTGTGGCTGGATAGAACAGTGGTAGGATGTTTGCCTTGCAAATAGTTGACCCAGGACAGGTTGGAGCACTGATGTCCCATAAGGTCCCCCAAGCCAGGAGCGATTTCTGAGTGCAGAGCCAGGAGTATAGCCTCTGAGCATAACTTGATATGGTCCAAAAAAACAAAACAAAACAAAAAAAGACAGAAAGAAGACAAAGGAAGGAAGGAAGGAAGGAAGGAAGGAAGGAAGGAAGGAAGGAAGGAAGGAAGGAAGGAAGGAAGGAAGGAAGGAAGGAAGGAAGGAAGGAAGGAAGGAAGGGAAGGAAGGGAAGGAAGGGAAGGAAGGAAAATAGGTAGGAAGGAAGGAAAATAGGTAGGAAGGAAGAAGAAAGGAAAGGAATTATGTTCACATCTCTAATCCTACTGCAGAATGTAGCCAATTTTCATCCTGATTTTTAAAGCCACTCTTCACATTCTTGGCCATAATTTTCCAAAGCAATTTCATTTTTCTGTAGTTTTTTCTCTATAAATTAGACCTTCTAGATTTATATTTATGGAATAATTGATTCCCAAGTTCTATTTATCTTTTTGTTTTCATATATTACTTTAAATCATTTAGTAGCAATATCTTTTGGCTTGTTTTGTTTAATACCTTTACTATTTTATGGATTTGTGGAGTAGGGTAGGGAAGTGAAATATATTGAAATGTTGACCAAATTGTCAGTAATTTTTTAGGTTAACATTAGAGATAGCTTATTTATGTAGTTCAGAATAACCATGTCATTGTTTTTTATGAATTAACTTTGAGTTAATTTTAAATAACTGAAAAAGATGATTTAGATAATTTTAGTGTTACAAATACACATGCATGATCTACTGTGACATTTCTTGGCCCCCAAATCAACCTTTATTTTGCTAAATATTTGCAAACTTATTTTCTGAGTACTAATTATAGGCAATTTTCTTTCAGAACATTAAAGTCATTGCTGTATTTTTAATATTTGGTTTGAAAACTAAGCCAGCTCATATCAATTTGAGGCTTCATTATTTTGTTTTTGTCTTTTGTTCATTTGTATGTTTAGGGGTCACATCGGGCAGCGCTCAGAGGTTCCTCCTGGTTCTGCACTCAGAAGTGGCTCCTGCCAGGTTTGGGGAGGATTCGAACTGCGGTTTGTTTGGGTCCACCGCACACAAGACAGGCGCCTTACCCTGCCATCTCCACTCTAAGACTTCATTAGTTTTTTTATGAAAAGTTTAAAACTTATTCTCAAATTCAAACTTTATTCAAACTTAAACTTAAATTCAACATTTTTATCAGCATATATCTGAGTATAAATAAGTTTCCTTAATTTTGGTTAGTACATAAAAGATTTTAGGGGTGATGGGGGATTACCATACGTAGTGCTCAGGACTTACTCCATGCTCTATGCTCAGAGAGGTGCTGTGGATCCAACTTAATCAGACATGTGACAACATGCACCATATCTACTTCCTTTGCAATTCTCTAGTCCAAATTATTATTATTATTATTATTATTATTATTATTATTATTGATCTTTGGGGGCCATATCTGATAGTGTTCAGAACTTAATCCTAATTTGCACTCAGGGATAACTCCTATAAAACACGCAGGACTTTATAAAGTGATGAAGACTGTACTATAATTTCAGCCCTCATGAAAGACTTTTCCATTTGTTTAACTCAGATCTTTCTTCAGAACAATTCTTTGTTATTAGTTATTCTTCTGCTCTCTTATATTCTTTTTCACCTCCACTTTTAAATATAGTTACTGACTTATTTTTACATCATTGACAACTCATCTTTAATCTTTATTTCTTTTCTTTTTCTTTTTTTTCTTTCTTTTTTTTGGTTTTTTGGATCACACCCATTTGATGCTCAGGGGTTACTCCTGGTTAAGCACACAGAAATTGCCCCTGGCTTGGGGGACCATATGGGACGCCGGGAGATCTAATCATGGTCCTTCCTTGGCTAGCGCTTGCAAGGTAGACACCTTACCTTTAGCGCCACCTCGATGGCCCCCTTTAATCTTTTTTATCTGTATTTTTATATTATGTAAATTTTCTATAACTGGCAAATGTCATACACACTATTAGCTTGGCCTTCTAACCTACTGTTTGTGTGTTTGTTTTACTTGCAAATGAAGTCTTTTTGCTTTTATCTGCAATCCTGTTTTTCTTTCCTAAAACATCTTTGATTCTGATTGTACCATCCCCACCACACCCAGCAGTTGTACTTAGTTCTTGTGAATTTAAATCTTTTGGAGAATGAATTACAGTATTGAAATTTCCTTCAGTTTGGCTCTCTTCTATGGAATTACTTTTATACTGTTGCTTTCCTTTAAAGCATAAGATTGTTTTGATCTTACAAATTGAATATAAAAGACTGCATTGATTTGCACAATATTGTTATTTTTTAAGTTGTATATGTCTATTCTTCATAATCATTTAACCCAAGAATAGGGAAACCTGAGGGGCTCTGAAATGAAAAAGACAAAATTTTCTGATAGATGCTTGAAAGCTGGTGAAAGCTGGTGAACAGTGCAGGAACCTCGTCCAAATGCCAACCTATAAAAGAAGATAGAAAGGATACTTGAGTATATTTTACTAAGTATTAAGCCATTTATTTCCTCATCCTTTTTCAATAATTTTGCATTTAAAGTCACTCAAGTGTTACACTTTTTTTTCAGCACCAAAATCACGTTAAGATTATTCAATTCCCAGGGCCGAAGGAATAGTACACCTACTATGACATGTGCCCTGCATGCAGTCAACCTTGGTTCAAACTCAGCACCCTAGCCCACCAGAAATGATTCCTGAGTGCAGAGCAGGAGTAAGCACTGGGCAGTGCTAGGTGTGATACCCCTCAAAAATATAATATTTCTTTTGGCTACTTATCTTCTCTCACTTCTGTTTGAAAATATGTAATTATTATGTTTATATCTCAGAGTCAACTATTTCCACTAGCCATCTTATAAAAAACTGATCTTGATACGATTATTTAAAAATATTTTAATATATTTATTTAAACATATTTACTACAACTATGATTGTACTTGGGTTTCAATCATGTAAAGAACACCCCCCCTTCACCAGTGTAACATTCCCATCACCAATGTCCCGAATCTACCTCCTCTCCACCCTACCCCCACCTGTTTTAAAAATACTTTGAATTAATCATGATAATAGTCATTTTATGGATCCATTCGACTTGCAGCCAGGAGCTTTCTTTAGGTCTTGTTCAGCTGTCACTGTTATAATTCTCAAACAGATACCCAAACTTCCCCTCGTCTACTGACGGGTATTTTTTGGTAACAATATTATAAAAATATTTCTAGGGGCTGGAGCAATAGAATAATATGGGAGGTGCTTGCTTTTCATGTGGTTACCCCCCCCCCTTTGATCCTCAACATCACATATAATCCTTTAGTACCACCAGGCATGATCTCTTGAGTGCTGAGCCAGGACTGATCCCTGAGCACTACCAGATATGTCTCTCTGCTCTCACCCAAATAAAAAGAAATGGAAAGGGAAAGCACAGGGAAAAAAGGAGGACGGGAATGTTGCACTGGTAAAGGGGGGTGTTCTTTCTATTACTGAAACCCAACTACAGTCATATATGTAATCATGGTGCTTAAATAAAGAAAAAATTTTAGAAATAAATAAAAGAAAAATCTTTCTGAAGCATTTCAAGAAATAAGGAACACAAAGCAAATGTATTGCCTGCTTTCTTTAACCAGAAAGCTCAAAGTTACATATTCATACATACTTGAATACCCACTTTTTTTTTTGGTTTTTGGGCCACACCCGGTGACGCTCAGGGGTTACTCCTGACTATGTGCTCAGAAGTCACTCCTGGCTTGGTGGACCATATTGGAAACCGGGGGATCGAACCACGGTCCGTCCTAGGTTAGCGCAGGCAAGGCAGGCACCTTACCTCCAGCACCACCGCCCAGCAAATACCCACATTTAATCGCTCTCCTGAGCTCTTTATCTATAATATCTTTATATTGGAATCCTCACAAACATAGTCCTGTCACATCCATAATAATTGTAGTTCCCTAATTGTCTTACTTATGCTTAGTCACTGCTACCCCTACAAGATTGAATCATAATGCTGAGCATTATGTCCAGAGCTTCAGTTTGTTCTTAATAAGTCATAAGCAATGTCACTCTGTCCTCCATTAAAAAATACATAGAAAGAAGAAAATTTATCAGTGACTATACTGACTGACATCATTACAACATTATTGTGTTCATTATAATATATTCATGAATTAGTTGTCTTGATCTTCCCTTCCTATTTAAAATGTGTTGTTGGTTCTTAAATGACTGTAGGCTTTGAGCACTGCAAAGTGGATAAGATGTCATTTATAATAAAACTAGTTTGTTTATCCTTCAATGTCTTTTTATTATATTAGAGTGTATGCGTTTGTGAGTGAATGTAAATATGTGTATTAACTTTTTTAGTACATATAAACTAATACAGAAATGCTTGAAGTGTCTTTCCCAGTTAGTATTCAAAACTCTTGAAGTCTAGTTCAAATTCTTTTTCTAGTCAGCCATTCATAATTCTTTAACCCATCTCCTCTACTCTAGTTAACTTCCTGACCTATTGAGCAAGAGAGGAACTTTGTCACATCTATTCATCTGCCCCTGCTGCTCCTTGAATAATACCCTCTTACCTAAACATACACAAAGAACTTCTGCCTTTATTTACCAATCTTATTGATTCCATACAATATGAATTCAGATAAGAGTGTGGACTCTAGCCAGCATTTGAGTTCACACTTATAGTTGCAAATCTCATACAATTCTGTAAATTAACGTACTATAGTCTTCTCAACTGCAATACGCTGAAACTAATTGCTATTACTGAAAGAATTTATAAAGAGTAACACAAATATAAGGCCTGAAATAATACCTATGATTAATATGTGTCACTCACCAAATTGTACATATATATAATCTTTTATATGTATAAAAGATTAATGGGTATCTGGTCAAAGAAATTACAGGTAAAAGATATGACCAAAAATGTATGCAATAGGATGCGGATTTAAAAAGTTCTGCTATATTCCTATAATGTTGTTCAATAGGACAAATACAGTTCAAACATTTTAGATACAGGTATTGTTTACTCCTGTTTCCTGATTATAAACAGTTTTCACTTGGAAAACTACTTCAAAATAGAGATTTCCTTAACAAATCTTCGAGAAATCATTGTATTTGAATGACAGTTTTATAATGTCTTTATTGATCATATGATTTCTTTTTTTTTGGGGGGGGGTCACACCCGGCAGTGCTCAGGGGTTACTCCTGGTTCCATGCTCAGAAATTGCTCCTGGCAGGCACGGGGGACCATATGGGGCACTGGGATTCGAACCGATGACCTTTTGCATGAAAGGCAAATGCCTTACCTTCATGCTATCTCCCAGGCCCCATATGATTTCTTTATACCCAGCAGTCAAAGGCCCAGTCAAAGCACCAGAAAAATAGTGCAGCCCGTATGGAGCTTGCCGTATACAGCAGACTTGAGCTACACATCCCACATATGGCTCCCTGAGCTCATTGGGAATGACTTCTGAGTGCAGACTTATTCCTGCAGAGTCAGGAATAAAGCCTAAACACTGCTGGGTGTGACTCCCAAACAAGCAAACAATGAAAGTCCATTTAGTTTTAATTAATGAAAGTCCATTTAATACATTGTTTGGAGATTTTTGTTTTGCTTTTTGGGCCACACAAGGCAATGCTCAACGTTTATTCCTGGCTCTGTGATCAGGAATTATGCCTGAAAGCATTAGGGAAATAATACATGGGGATCAAACTGAGAATTTGCCATATGAAAGGCAAGTACCTTCTCCATTGTTTTATATCTCTGGCTCCAACTAATACATACAGGAACTAAACAGCAGCAAGATCTAAGGACTATCATGTGGGCTTCCATTCCTCTTGCCTGCTATTAGAAGCCCATCCGCATCTAGACTAGATGAAATTAGATCCCCCTGGTATATTTCCTCACAAATGGGACAAATGAAAAACCAACAAAGTGCTAGGGTTATAGGGAGGGCCAGTAGCTGATTGAAAGTGCTATAATTTATTACTAACATAATCCCCTGATCCAAGAGCCAGAGTAGTGAAGATACCACATTAGTCATCTCTGTCATTGAAGATTTATTCTTTTGAGCTACTCCCTTTGGGATAATTACAAATTCCCTGATTAATTTTTCTTAAAGCAGCAGTAATTTATTTTCGTCTGGGTGCTTAGAGCAGAACACTGAGAATTATTGCCCGTCAGGGGGAGAGGGAGAGGGTTTGTAAAGCAGGAGAAGGGTTTCCTAAAAAGGGAAGTGAGCTTAGCAAAAGATCGGCTGTGTCTACTTTAACATGTGGTTGTGCTCAGAAGTCACAAGTTTCTTTGGAAGAGAACACAATTTAGCAGTTTGAAAACTTAGGCCTTGACCATATCCAGAATGTTTAAGCAAAACTAGTGAATGTGACCTGAAACTTCTCACCTTCGATGAACACACACACACACACACACACACACACACACACACAATGACTTTAGCACCATATATTGAAATGGTTAAGAATATTAAGAATTGGGGCCAAAGAGATAGCATGGAGGTAAGGCATTTGCCTTTCATGCAAAAGGTTGATGGTTTGAATTCCAGCATCCCATATGGTCCCCTGAGCCTGCCAGGAACAATTTCTGAGCATAGAGCCAGGAGCAATCCCTGAGCGCTGCTGGATGTGACCCAAAAACCAAAAATTAAAAAAAAAAAAGAATATTAGAATGTCTCTGAATATTTTCCTAGCTATAACATTTTAACCAAATTTCATATATATATAATTTTATATTTATGTGCTAAAAAGTTACTATAGAAGGCTAGATGATAGTACAAATGATAACACACTTAACTTACACATGAACAATCCAGTTTTAATCCCTAGCACCTTATATGGTCCCCTGAACCTACCAGAAGTGATTTCTGAGCACAGAACTAAGCCATAAGGGTGGTCACACTGCTGGATGTAGCCCCCAAACAAATGAACAAATAGTTACCATTGATAGTATTTTTGTACAATTTTCATGCATGGGGCTGGAGCTGTAATAGAGGAATTTAAGCACATGTGTTGTATGCAATTCCATTCCTGATACTACAGATTCCCAAGCACTCCTGGGTATGGCCTTAGAAGCTCTTGGGCACTGCTGGCCTGAGCTTCATCTCAGGCTTTTCTCATTGAACGATTGACTAGGTTGACTAAGGGTCAGGTGGGGTCCCATACGGCCTTCTGGGCCTATTTCTTATTTTAAAATTTTTATTATTTAAAAAAATTCTACCAATATTTTTGCTTACATTTCTAAAGTAATTTCTAAAGCAATTTGAGAATGTTGCCTAGCTCTTATCCCTCCAATAGTCACAAACCTTGTGTCTACTCTTCTGTGTTCAACTATCTCCCCTGAACCGTCTGACCATCCAAGAGGACTTGTAAAGTCCCAATATAGTGAAATGAAATTCAGTAACAGTGAATGGGAAAAGAAGCTCTGTACAAGAAATTCTCAATTCTAACCGGGAAGATGAGTGAGCACTAGGTTGGGTAGAACTTGCTCCTCTGCTGTGTGCCCCTGTACTCTACCCAAACTTTGTTTTATGTACAAAGTGGGAAGACAATAAATTAATGCCTATGGGCATCTGTAAAATAACAATCCACTAGTAGTAAGATCACTCAAACATCATGTTTCTAACCCCTTTGGTGAACAGGTCTGATCAAGCAGGGTAGCAACAAAGAAATAATACACCAAGCAGACAGAAAAGGATGGTGAACATGGCATCCATGGCCTTTTGCCTTGTGCTCTCTCTGCCCCAGCAAACAGCTGGAATGCCTTTTTTTATTCAAATAATTCACAATCCCAGAAGGGGTTAACTCAAGAGAGAGAGAGAGAGAGAGAGAGAGAGAGAGAGAGAGAGAGAAACAAAAACACTACCTGGTGGACTTTTGCACACCAAAAGAAGAGGTATAGAGAAACATAAAGTTGGGGGAACACATTTGTTTAGGGTTTTTAGCTTAGTCTCATCTTACAGGCATCATACTTGGGGAACCCCTAGAATGTGTCCAGAAGTGGTCTCCTCATATTTATTAGTAGTCATGGAGCCAATAGCAACTTTTTATGAAACCCTGTTAGACCCTATGGAGATGGCAAGAAGCCCTTCCAATTAGTCAAGAAACTTCTAGATTCCTGGGGAGACTGGAAGATGTTTCTCCACTACTAAAGAGACCAGAAGATGTGTATCTGTGCTTCTACAATAAGTCAGTGTCTCTTAATTACCTGTGGACAAAGAATTGTTTTTAGTGAGATATCA
>PVKC010043776.1:0-11709 GCA_004027635.1 Crocidura indochinensis | reverse complement strand
TGCCCCATATGGTCCCCCGTGCCTGCCAGGAGCAATTTCTGAGCATGGAGCCAGGAGTAACCCCTGAGCACTGCCAGGTGTGACCCAAAAACCAAAACAAAAAAACAAAAAACAAACAAAAACAAACAAACAAACATACAAAAACATATAACAAAATCAAAAAAAGAAAAGAAAAAATAAGGCCTTCCAATTCTTACCACAGGCTGTGTTCTTCACACTGACTGTATAGAAAGAGGAGGTACAGTAAATGCACCCCATATACACCTCAACCCAGACCCTTGCCTGGTCTGTATTGGGAATTTGGGGACAAAAAAAAAAAGACAAGACTGACCAAAAGACACACCAAACTTCGATATAAAGATGGCACTGTATCCCAGGACAATTCTTTCTCTCAATGTCAATGGACTAAATGCACCAGTTAAGAGACACAGAGTGGCTAAATGGATCAAAAACTCAATCCAACCTTCTGCTGCCTACAAGAAACGCACCTGAATAGTCAGTGTAATAAATATGGCCTTATGATTGACTTGGATGGTGGATGGAGGCCTCTGTCTTTAGGCTCTGAACCATGTGGCTCCACAACCCCCGTTAACCGTCAGGTCTGGAGGTTCATGAGAGCGGCGGGTAGAAATCTCACTCACATGCAGGCTTCAGGGAGTAACCACTTTATTCATCCTAGCCACCACATGTGTGGCCTATATCATAACTATTTAAGCATTCAGCTATTCTTAGCTAGCCCTGCATCTTAACTTCTCTCAGCCATCTTTCCTCTGACCTTCAAACTGGCAAAGATCCAACCGGGCAAGAGCCAAAGACGAAAAGAGATCCCTTCCTCTTGGTCAGAGCCCTTAAGTGCCATAAATGGGCGGGTCTCAGGTACCCCAGGGTGGAGCTACAGTCAAAACAAATATAGACTCAAAATAAAAGGCTGGAGGAAAATTATCCAAGCAAACAACATCCATAAAAAAGCTGGAGTAGGGGCCCGGGAGATAGCATGGAGGTAAGGTGTTTGCCTTTCATGCAAAAGGTCATCGGTTCGAATCCCGGTGCCCCATATGGTCCCCCGTGCCTGCCAGGAGTGGTTTCTGAGCATGGAGCCAGGAGTAACCCCTGAGCACTGCTGGGTGTGACCCAAAAACCAAAAAAATAAATAAATAAAAATAAAAAAAAAAGCTGGAGTGTCCATACTAATATCAGATGATGCAAACTTTATACTCAGGAAAGTTGTAAGGGACAAAGATGGACATTTTGTATTAATTAAGGGATATGTACAACAGGAAGAAATCACTCTCCTAAACATATATGCAACGACTGAGGGGCCAGCAAAATATATAATGCAATTGTTGACAAATCTGAAAAATAAATATCAATAACAACACAATAACTGTGGAGGACCTCAACACAGCTTTGTCAACACTTGATAGGTTAACCAGAATGAAACCCAAGAAGAATATACTAGACCTGAGAAGAGAAATGGAAGAAAGAGACCTAGTAGATATCTATAGGACACTCCACTCCCAGAAACCTGGATACACATCTTTCTCCAATGTACATGGGTCATTCTCCAGGATAGACTACATGCTGGCACATAAAAAAAAACCTCCATAATATCAAGAGGATAGAAATTTTGCAGGCTACCTTCGCTGACCACAAGACTCTGAAATCATATGTGAATATGTGTCCAAAGGGACACAGAGGAAAATCTTTAGCACCTGGAAGGTAAACAGCCTCATACTAAATAACCATTGGGTCCTAGATGAAATCAAAGAGTAAATCAAAACTTTCCTGGAAACAAATGATAATAAAGACACAAACTATCAGAACTTATGGGACATAGCAAAAGCGGTCCTGAGAGGAAATTTTATAGCTTTGCAAGCACACATGAGAAAGAACGAAGGGGCCTACCTTAATTCTTTTTTTTTTTTTGTTTTTGGGTCACACCCGGCATTGCTCAGGGGTTACTCCTGGCTCCATGCTCAGAAATTGCTCCTGGCAGGCACGGGGGACCATATGGGGCACCGGGATTCGAACCGATGACCTTTTGCATGAAAGGCAAACGCCTTACCTCCATGCTATCTCCCGGGCCCCTACCTGAATATCTTAATGACGCAGCTCATAGAATTAGAAAGTGCTCAACAAAAGGACCCAAAAATAGGGAGACAGAAGGGAATAACAAAGATGAGAGCAGAAATCAACGAAGTGGAAACCCAAAAAACAATCCGAAAGATCAACAAAAGCAGAAGTTGGTTCTTCAAAAAAATAAACAAGATTGACAGACCATTAGCAAAACTAACAAAGAAAGGGAGAGAGAAAAACTTGATAACTCGTATTAGAAATGAAAAAGGGGAGATCACTATCGATATTGCAGGGATCCAAAGGGTAATCAGAAACTACTTTGAGAAACCCTATGCCACTAAAAATGAGAACCTGGAAGAAATGGATAAATTCTTGAACTCTTATAACCTCCCACGGTTGAATAAAGAGGATGTAGCATATCTAAACAACCCCATCACTATCAATGAAATTAAAACAGTAATCAAATTGCTGCCTAAAAACAAAAGCCCAGGCCCAGACGGATTCAATAATGAATTCTTTCAAACCTTCCAAGAGGAACTACTACCAATCCTGGCAAGACTCATGAAATCTAAAAAATGGTAACTCTTCCAAATGGCTTCTATAAAGCCAACATCATCTTGATACCTAAACCAGACAGAGATGCTACCAAAAAAGAAAATTACAGACCAATATCCCTGATGAACACAGATTCAAACATCCTCAACAAAATCCTGGCAAATAGGATTCAATGCCTCATCAAGAAGATCATCCCTTATGATCAACTAGGTTTCATCCCAGGAATGCAAGGATGGTTTAACATCCGTAAATCAATAACACACAACATCAACAACAAGAAAAATAAAAATCACGTGATCATATCAATAGATACAGAGAAAGCATTTGATAAGGTCCAATACCCATTCTTGATCAAAACTCTCAGCAAGATGGGAATGGCAGGAACCTTTCTCAATATAGTTAAGGCCATCTATCACAAGCCAGTAGCTTCAGTAAAAATTCAGACAAGTCATTTTAATTTTGCTAATCTCCCTAATATTCTCAAAGGCCCTTAAGCCTAGATAAATACATTTACCGGGGCCAGAGAGATAGCATGGAGGTAGGGCATTTGCCTTGCATGCAGAAGGACAGTAGTTCGAATCCCGGCATCCCAATGGGTCCCCCGAGCCTGCCAGGAGCAATTTCTGAGTGTAGAATGAGGAGTAACCCCTGAGCACTACCGGGTGTGACCCCAAAACCAAAATATAAATAAATACATTTACCGGCGATTCCTCAGCAATTTCTTCTTCATTGTCTAGGTCCTCAAACGACTTTACTTTAGTATCTATAAACAGCACCTCTTCAACCTTCCTAGCTGCTTTCTCTGCTTTTCTTCTTTCTTCAGTCTTCTCACCATCAAAGCCCTCTTCGAGGCTGGGTATACTTTCTTCTTGTTTGAGCCTTTCCTTGGTAGCCTTTCTGATCTGTGCTGCCAATCTTTGGGAAACAGAACCATGGTTAGACAATATCACATTCCAAAGGCAAACACTGTGGATCTATGTGTTGACAGTGGTGTAAAACATACAACCCATGCATGGTAGTTGGAGACTTCGACAGAATTTCCCACAGAGAAACATCACCATTCCTGTCTGGAAATCTGTAGACTTAGGTGGATTCTACAAGCTGCTCAGCAAAAGGCAAGGGGGTAGTGGCTTGTGGACATATTATAATGAAGATAGATATAAACCAGTCAAATTTAATAACAGACTCACTTGCATTCTTACTGGATGCTTTTAACCCCCGATGACAAACCTATGGCTCGCGTGCCAGCGGTGGCACGCGAAGGCCTTGCAGCTGGCACACAGGAAGGGGTCCGCAATTAAGATATATGGCGTGATGGGAGGCGAGTGTGTCGGTGTCTGCTTTGCAGCTCACCTGGCAATAGGGTCGGACTGACCCTTGGGAGAACTGGGCATTGTATGGCAGTTTGGGCACTCTGGCTCACAAAGGTTAGCCATCACTGCATGAAACCCCCATCCCAAATCACTTTATTTTTCAACCAAGGGTGTCTTGAGAGCCACAGCTCTGCTAGCCAGTAAACGTAGAGCAATGATGAGATGTTCTAAGGCTTCCCTTTGGGTTCTAAGTGACATATGACTTTGGAAGAAGCATAGAAGAATATGCTCCCAGGAGCCTGGCACTCAATAGAGGCAGCCCAGGAACATCTGCTTTCACTTTGCTATGTGAAGATTAAATGACCTTTAGACATTCTGCAGCGACATATTCTGTTATAATGACAAAAGCTCTCAGCAGTGAGGGAAACCAAAGTCCACGCATTTTTTTTTTCAGTGATCCTAGTGGCCTGCCTGCTCACACGTGTGTCACTTTGCTCCTCTGTGAGGAAATGGGAGTGACTACACTGTCTAGGAGTGAGAGTGACTGACAGGGCTGGGACAGAAGACAAGACTAAAGCTGCATTCTGATTGGATAAATCTCTACATGATCCTTCAGAATTTCTATTATTATTATTATTAAATATTTTATTTAATTTTAAGCACCTTGGTTACAAAGTTGTTCATAATTGAGTTTGGGTCATACAATGCTCACCACCCTTCAACAGTGCACATTTCCCACTACCAATGTCCCTAGTTTCCCTCCCACTCTCCCACCCCACACCTGCCTCTGGGATAGATCCTCTCTCTCTTTTTCTCTCTCTCCTCTCTCTCTCTTCCTTTTAGATACTATGATTTATACTATTGTTAATGAAAGTATATTATGCATATCATTTTTTTCTTGGTTTTTGGGCCACACCCGGTGACGCTCAGGGGTTACTCCTGGCTATGCGCTCAGAAGTCGCTCCTGGCTTGGGGGACCACATGGGAAACTGGAGGATCGAACCGTGGTCCGTCCTAGGCTAGTGCAGTCAAGGAAGGCACCTTACCTCCAGCGCCACCGCCCGGCCCCATGCATATCATTTTATATCCTTTTAGCACCCAGTTTTTATCCAGAGTGATCAGTCCCAACTATGATTGTCATAGTGGTCCTTTCTCCACCTAACTGCACTGTTCCACTTTCATCGCTATTGTTTCTGGATATTATTACCATACTATTTCCCTCATATCCCACAAAAGAGTGAGATTATTATATGTATATCCCTCTCCCTTTGACTCATTTTACTCAGCATAATACTCTCTATATTCATCCACATATAAGCATTTTTCATGAATTCATTTTTCCTAAGAGCTGAGCAGTGTTTCTTTGTGTAGATGTACCACTGTTTCTTTAGCTATTTCTCGGGCACTTGGTTTGCTTCCAGATTCTGGCTATTGTAAGCAGTTCTGTGATGAAAATAGGAATGCAGAGGGCTTTTCTACATGGTGTTTCTGGGTTTCTAGGGTGTATCTCTAGGAGTGATATTGCTGGATAGCATGGAAGCTCAATTTCTAGTTCTTTTTTTTTCTTTTTGAGCCACATCCTGTGACACTCAGGTGTTACTCCCGGTTATGCTTTCAGAAATAGTTCCTGGCGTGGGGACCATATGGGATGCTGGGGATCAAACCGAGGCCATTCTGGATCACCCGCATGCAAAGCAAATGCCCTATTGCTGTGCTATCACTCCGGCCCATTTCTAGGTTTCTTTGAGAAATATTTGTATTATTTTCCATAAAGATTGGACCAGTCTGCAGTGAATGAGAGTCCCTTTCTCGCTGCATTTGTGCTGACACTAGTTATTCTTGCTCTTTTGATGTGTACCAGTCTCTGTGGTGTAAGATAATATCTCATTGTTGTTTTGATTTGCATCTCCCCACGTGGAGCATTTTTTCATGTGCCATTTTTATCCACTTTTTTAAAATTCCATTTTTATTCTTCTTTGAGGAAATGTCTGTTCATTTCTTCTTCACATTTTTTGGATATGGTTGCTAAGTTCTACTAGTGCCTTACATATCTTAGATATTAACCTCTTATCAGTGGGCAATGGGTAAACAGCTTCTCCTACTCCATGGGTAGTCTTTGTACCCTAGTCACCATTTCCTTTGAGATGCAGAAGCCTCTTAGTTTAATGTAGTCTCAGTTGCTTATCTTTGCTTCCACTTGCTTGATTAGTGGTGTTTCTTCTTTGAAAATATGTTCAGCTTCAAAATCATGGAATATTCTGCCTAAGCTTTCTTCTATGTACCTTATAGTTTCAGGTCTTTGATCCATTTGGATTTGACCTTTGTGCACAGCATTAAATAGAGGTCTGAGTTCACTTTTTTTGCATGTAGCTGACCAATTTTCCAAACATCACTTGTTGAAGAGGTTGTCTTTGCTCCAATTGTATTACTTGACCTTTTATCAAAGATTAATTGAATGTACACATGAGGGTCAGTCTCAGAATATTCAGGTCTATTCCATTGATATGAGGGTCTGTCTTTATTTCAGTACCATGCTGTTTTAATGACTACTGCTTTATAGTATTCTTTAAAGTTGGGGAAAGTGATGCCTCCCATCTTCTTTTTCCCAAGGGTTGCTTTAGATATTCAGGGGCACTTATATTACAAATGAATTTCAGGAGTGTTGGATTAATGTTGTGGATATGCATTACATCTATGTAATCCTTTGGAAAGTATTGTCATTTAAATTATGTTAACCCTCCCAATGCATGAGCAGGTTAGTTGTTTCCATTTCTTGTGTCCTCTTTTATTTCTTGAAATTTTCTTTGTATAGGTCTTTTACCTCTTTAGTTAAGTTGATTCCAAAGTAATTTTTCTAAGGCAGAATCGTGAATTTTTTAAAAAAAACAAAACCTTTCTTCTCTTTCATTATTTGTATGTAGAAAAATAATAGATTTTTGCATATTAATTTTGTAGCCTGTCACTTTACTATACAAATCTATTGTTTTGGGGAGGGAGGAAAAAATAACAAAACCCCCAAATCTATTGCTTCTAGAAACTTTTTATAGAGTCTTTAGGATTTTCTAAATATTGTATTATGTCATCTGCAAACAGTGAGAGCTTGACTTCTTCATTTCTTATCTTTTTCTTGCTTACTTGCTATGTAAAGTACCCAGTACTATATTGGATAGAAGTGGCAAGAAGGGTAACCTTGTCCTGTGCCAGATCTTAGAGGAAAGGCTTCTAAATTTTCCCCATTATGTATGATGTTTGTCATGGACTTGTGGTATATATCTTTGACTATATTGAGGAAGTTTTCTTCAGTTCCCATCTTGTCGAAAACTTTTATCATGAATGGGTGCTGAATATTGTCAAATGCTTTCTCTGATTCTACTGCTATGATATTAGGGTTTTACTTTATCTTTTATTGATACAGTATATTATATTGATTGACTTTCATGTTAAATTATCCTTGCATATCTGGAATGAATCCTACTTGGTTATGGTGTATGACCTTCTTGATGAATTCTTGGATTTTATTTGCTAGAATTTTGTTGAGAATCTTTCCATCTATGTTCATTAAGAATATTTCCTGTAATTCTTTTTTGTGGTATCTCTATCTGCTTTGGGTGTCAGAATATTAGCTTCATAGAAACTGGGAGTGTTTCTAATCCTTCAGTTTCCTGGAAGAACCTAAAAAGGACTGACAGTAGGTCCTCTTTAAAGGTTTGAAAGCATTCACTGTGAATCCATTTGGGTCTGGGCTTTAGTTTTTGAGAAGGCTTTTGATACTATTTCAATTTTCTTGATAGTGATTGGTTTGTTCAGATATTCCCCATCATCTTGGTTTAACCTTGGAAGATTATAGGGGTCCAAGAATTTATTCATTTTTTTCTAAGTGTTCTCACTGTGGACTCTGATTATCCACCGAATTTCTGTAATATCCTTTGTGACATTCCCCTTTCATTTCTGATTTGGGTGTAGATAATTCCTCACATGTGGGATTGAGGATGCAGGTCTGGAAACAGGGCTGTTGCAGAAAAAATTACAAACCAAGCTGGAGAGATGAAATGAGTATGCATATCTTTCCACCACAAGGAGCGGAGACCTGCTAGAACTGCAGTCTATATTGGGAAGAACAGGATATAGGCGGAGAATAGGTTGGGGTAGAGAGACTACTAGAGGTTCTTCCCACTCAGGTGGGATAAATATATATATATATTTATATATATATTTATATATTTATTTAGCCTTGCACGTGCTAACCTAGGACAGACTGTGGTTTGATCCCCCAGCATTCCATATAGTCCCCCATGCCAGAAGCAATTTCTGAGCACATAGCCAGGAGTAACCCCTGAGCGTCACTGGGTGTGGCCCAGTGTGGCATATATATATGTATATATATATACACAGACACACACACATATATATGTATAAGGATCTCTCTTTCTTTGTGACTCTTGCTAATGGTTTATCAATCTTTTTTTGGGTTTTTTTTTTTTTTTTGGTTTTTGGGCCACACCCGGTGACGCTCAGGGGTTACTCCTGGCTATTTGCTCAGAAGTCGCTCCTGGCAGGCACGGGGGACCATATGGGGAACCGGGGGATTGAACCGCGGTCCGTCCTAGGTTAGCGCAGGCACCTTTCCTCCAGCGCCACCGCCCAGCCCCCGGTTTATCAATCTTACTTTCATTGATCTTTTGAGTTGCTTTTTGGGTGTCCAGTTCATTAATTTCTGCTCTCAATTTTATTATTTCCGTCCACCTGCCTGTTTTTTGTCTCATTTGAATAGCTTGAGTTTCTTGTAGGGAGGAAAATGTTGGATTCCATTTTCTGATCCATTTTGCCACTCCATGTCTCTTATTTGGTGCATTTAGTCCATTGACATTGAGAGCTATTATTGTTATGGGATTTTTTGCCATCTTTTTGTTTGGTGTGTCTGTGGGGTTTGTCTTGCCTTAAAGTAGACCCTTCAGTTCTTCTTTTAAGGTTGGTTTTGATGGGGCCCGGGAAATAGCATGGAGGTAAGGTGTTTGCCTTTCATGCAAAAGGTCATTGGTTCGAATCCCGGTGCCCCATATGGTCCCCCGTGCCTGCCAGGAGCAATTTCTGAGCATGGAGCCAGGAGTAACCCCTGAGCACTGCCGGGTGTGACCCAAAAACCAAAAAAAAAAAAAAAAAAAGGTTGGTTTTGAGCCTGTAAAGTTCCTGAGCTGTTGTTATCTGTGAAACTGTGTATCCTTCCTTCAAACCTGAAGGAAAGTCTGTACTGGGTGATGTATTTTAAGCAAGGCATTCATTTTACTGAGCTTTTTCACTATATCCCACCACTGCCTTCATCATAGAGGATGATTCCGCTAATAAATCTTAAAGATGCTTCCTTGTATGTAATTTCCTTCTTTGTTTTGGTTTTTTTTGTTTTTTTGGGTCACACCCAGCAGTGCTCAGGGGTTACTCCTGGCTCCATGCTCAGAAATTGCTCCTGGCAGGCACAGGGGACCATATGGGGCACCGGGATTTGAACCGATGACCTTTTGCATGAAAGGCAAAGGCCTTACCTCCATGCTATCTCCCAGGCCCCTGTAATTTCCTTCTTCACTCTTGCTGCTTTCATTATCTATCTCTATCCACAGCTTTTATTATTTAGACTAGGATGTGCCTTGGGGTGACTTTGCTTGTGTGTCTTTTAGCTGGTACTCTTCAGGCATCCAGGATATGGGTGCATGCACTCTTCAGCTCTGGGAACTTCTTGGTTATGATGTTTTTGACTGTTGGTTCTTCATGGGGGTTTTCTCTTGGCTCCAACGATTCTTAGTTGTTTCTGCTGAATTTATTCCAGAGTTCTATTGTTAAAAATTGTGGAAGGCTTCACAAATTTGTCGATCATTCTTGTGTGGGGGCCATGCTAATCTTCTCCGTATCATTCAAATTTTAGTATATGTGCTACTGATTTGAGCACCACTTAACATTTCTAAATTACACAAGTCACACAGAGCTTAACAGCCTTTTGGTGGGAGAGCAACTGCATACACCACAGCCGAAGCATGTTGAGCTTTATCACCTAGGTGTGTGATAATCATACTCTCTAAATTTCCGTAAGGATGGCATCACCTAAAGACCCATTTCTTAGAACTTATTCACATCACTAAGTCACAGTATGACTTCACTGCCGGCTCCAGATATCACCTGAGAAAAGATCTGATGCAGGGGAGACACTTGGTATAATTCCTGGTGCTCAGCAGAGTCTCAAGTGCTAGTTTGATGTTATCAAATGAATCTATTCCCCAATTCATATCTCAGGCCCCAGCAAACAGCACTTCTTAGCTGTTCCCTTCTTAACAATCAGAACCTGATTAGGAGGGGAGCACACTTGGCAGTGCTCAGAGGTTACTCATGGCACTGCTGAGGGACCTCATGGAATAAATATTGGGAATTGAACCTGAGTTGGTCACATGTAAAGCAAATGCCCTACCCTCTGTGCTATCACTCTGGTCCCCGAACCTATTTTGTTTATTTTTGCTTTATATATTGGGGCAGTACCCAGAAACTATGTGGTACTGGAAATCAAACTCAGTGCTCTGGTGTGCAAAGAATGTACTCCAGCTCATTGAACTCTCCCCACTTCACTCTCAGGGCCTCTTATCATCCCTAACACCCTTTCAAACTGCTGTGTGTTGCTACCCTTCTTAACAACTTTCTCCCAAATCTCAATTAATCTCTGAACCCCAAGTATAACAGCCTTTTTGCAGCTTCAATGTGCTTTTCATGTGTAAACAGTACTGATATTCTCCCATGACCTCTGCATAGTCTGGGTCCCTTCAATATTACCAGCTCTGCCCACGCTAGGTGCCACCATGCTCTGCCACCCATTAGTGGCCCTGCTGTCAGCTCATATCAACAGGGAAACTACAGTCTGAGGGGCATGAGAATCTGACTGGGGAAGCCTCTTGGACATATGGCTACATGATGTTGGCTATGGGGCCACTTAACTCAAGTGCCATTTTACATATACCCTAGTAGTAGTGATTTTAGCTTCAGGGTAAGATGAAATGTTAGTACCACAGAGCTTGACTCCTGCTCTGAGCCCACACATTCTAATTTATCCCTTGAGCTGCCTACAATACTAGGGACGTACCTTCTGTCACTGCAGTGGGATTGGCTTAGTTTTTGCTCTCTGTTTAGGGTCCAGCTATTTGGACTCCTGGTATACCCTCTTGCTTTTATATTTTGAGCCACACACATGATGCTCAGGGCTTGCTCTTGGCTTTGAAATCAGAAATTACTGCTGGCAGGACTCAGGGTACCATAGAAGGTGCCAGAGATCAAACTTGGGTTGGCTACATTCAAGGCAAGTGCTCTACTCATTGCCAATCACTCGAACCCCCACACTCTTATTCTGAGTAGACTTCCCTGTCCTGGACAGTGCTTAATAACTGGTTCTCTGCAGTTGGGTGGAATGTTTTTGTATTTTGTTTCTATAGTCCCTCTTATGGAAGCCACCTTTACCTGCCTTTTCAGCACTGACTCCTGGCATAAAGCAGATATAAAGATATTCCTATTCCAAGTGTCTCTGTGTCAGCCCCAGGCAATCTGGTGTCTTTCTTTCTCACCTTTAAAAGGTACTAGCAAAACTCCATATTCCAGTGGGAGAGAAACTAAGTTGGGAGGGAGAAATACTTCTCTAATTTTTGCTTACGTACTTCTCTATGATTCCATTTTCAGTCACCTAGACATTTTGCAGGCAACTCAAATTTATTTTACATAAAAACAAATGGATTATTTATAT
>PVKC010043775.1:0-11712 GCA_004027635.1 Crocidura indochinensis | reverse complement strand
TTGGGGCCAGAGCAATAGCACAGCGGTAAAACGCAGCCAACACAGGACAGACCCAGGTCCAAATCCCGACATCCCATACGGTTCCCCAAGTCTGCCAGGAATGACTTCTGAGCACAAAGCCAGGAGTAACTCCTGAACACTGCCAAGTGTGACCCAAAAAACAAACAAGCAAATAAAAAACGGGAAGTATATAAGCATTCCACTATCTAACAAAGGCTGGTCTGCTGGAACAAACTTTACACTTATTGTCTACAATTCTGTTTTATATTTAGCTTGGGAGTAGAGGAGTTTCGAGTAGACATTGTTTGCCATTTTACATTTTGCATTTTGAATCACTCTGTAGCCTGATTTTAGAGCTTTCCAGAAGTGAGAAGGTCTCACGAGGGTGTATGTGATTAAGAACGACACATAAACAATGGCTGGTTGTACAATAGTGGGTTGACTGAATAGAGAACCTTTCAGCTTCTTGCAGGAAATTCCAATTGGCAGCTACTGTCTCTGGACAAATAGGCCATTTTGTGTCGTGGAAAAGCTATAGGTTTTTGCATTATCCCAAGCTCTAGATACACATATATGTGTGCAGACATCCTTTGTTCTTTTTTTTTTTTTTTTACACTTCACGAATTTTCGTGTCATCCTTGCGCAGGGGCCATGCTAATCTTATCTGTATCATTCCTATTTTAGTGTATATGTGCCACCAAAGCGAGCACTCCTTTGTTCTTTTGTACAAATAAGTCAAAGGACTTGTTTACATTTGGGGATTCTGGGGCTGCTGATATCAATAATTTCTGTTACACAGTTTCAAATGACTTCTGGGATTCAAGGATCCACTTAATTTTCCTTCATCTTTTGCAGCCGTAAGAGTTTTACAGAGGTTTGGCTTTATGAACAAAATTTGGAATCCATGTTTAACAAAACCCAGAGGTTTTTAAAAACCCTCTTAAGTATAAATTACTCTGACACTGCCTGGGGCTCCCTTTTGTTCTGATAGAATGACCTTATTAGCTTCTTTTATAGTTTAGGGGGGATTTGTTTTGTTTTGGGGTCACATGTGCGATTTCTCAGGTTTTACTCCTGACTTTTTGCTCAGGAATCATTCTTGGTGGTGCTCAGAGGACCATATGGAGAGCTACAGATTAAATTCAGTTTTGCGGGGCCGGGCGGTGGCGCTGGAGGTAAGGTGCCTGCCTTCCTGCGCTAACCTAGGATGGACCACGGTTCGATCCCCCGGTTCCCCGTATGGTCTCCCCGTGCCTGCCAGGAGCGACTTCTGAGCAAATAGCCAGGAGTAACTCCTGAGCATCACCGGGTGTGGCCCAAAAACCAAAAAAAAAAAAAGGAAAAAAAATTCAGTTTTGCCACATGCAAGTTACTTTACCTGCTATAATTTTGCTTCCATCCCAGTTTCTGATAGTTTAAGTCAAAGATAATTCATCCCATCTTGTGGGGCTGGAGCAATAGTATAGTACTTGACTTGCATGTGTCCCACCCAGGTTCAATCCCCAGCCCCTAATCCTCGAGACAGGAGTAACCCTGTATATTGCATCAGATTGTTTTATTTGACCTTTACAGAGATATTTGGATCCCCCTTCAACCAG
Source organism: Crocidura indochinensis (assembly GCA_004027635.1). Lineage (NCBI taxonomy): Eukaryota > Metazoa > Chordata > Mammalia > Eulipotyphla > Soricidae > Crocidura > Crocidura indochinensis. Next base: position 10,114 of record PVKC010043775.1, on the reverse strand, counting down.
GAAGTTTCAAGTGCCAATCACTGGTGTTTTGGTCTTCCAATGTATTTTTTTGTTGGATACTGAATTAACTCTGGCTATTATACCTTTTTCATGTGTTGGATTTAACTACCTTTATGCAGTTAAAATTCTAGTAAATCTCTTTCTCAGACTTCCCTGGGGATAGTAGGGCTATTTTCGAGCCTTTGGGCTATACAGGCTACTAATAATGTTTTATATTAGTATCCCTAACCTCCCCTTAAAAGCAGGGAGTCAGGTCTAAGCTAGTGCTATAAAAAGCGTTTTTTGAGCTTAGTATGTAAACTGAAAAAAATCCCTGGATAAGAAAGGTTTCTAAGTTGAGCCTTCCTTAGCCATTGAATATTTCTAGTATAAGTACTAAGAAACATCTTAAAATAGGCTTACTCTAGAGCAAGAACATGAAATTTTCTTTGCGATTTGTAAGGTGCTTTGCAAATATTCCATATTGCTGTTACTGTTTTTGAGAGATCTCACTGAAGTTTTTTTGTTTGTTTTTGGGCCACATTCAGATCTTACTCCTGGCTCTGTGCTTAGAGATCACTCCCGGTAGAGCTCCAGGGGACCACATCCAGTATTAGGGATCATCCCTGGTCTGCCATATGCAAGGCAAGCACCCTACCTGCTGTACTGTACTCTGCCTCTGATTTTACTGAAGTTGAGAAAAGAAAAGATTAGCCTGTAAATAACATATTGTTTGTATAACTCCCCCCGCCCCTTGTATAATATCTATTTAAGGGACAGGAGAAATAACACAGCAGGTAGAATATTTGCCTTGCACTGACTGACCCAGGTTTGATCTCTGGTATCCCATATACTCAGAGGTGAGCACTGCCAGGTGTGATTCCTGTATATAGAGCTAGAAGTAACACTTGAGCATCACCAGGTGTGGCCAGAAAATTAAATATGAGTCTCAAAGTGTTACTTTCAAGAACATGGGGCATTAGAATAGACAGAAAGCATAGCCAGGAGTATTGGCAAGTTCAGGAATTCCAGTTTCTGACAAGCATAAGGGATTATATGTAATATTTGCTGTTAGGTTCTCAAAATTCCTTAAAAACTAATTTTCTCAGATGACCATTTTCTCTTTGCAAAAAGGAAAAGAAGGTCTTTTAATTCTTTGTTTGTTTGTTTTGTTTTTGGGTCACACCTGGCAGTGCTCAGGGGTTACTTCTGGCTATCTGCTCAGAAATAGCTCCTGGCAGGCATTGGAGACCGACCATATGGGACACCAGGATTCGAACCAACCACCTTAGGTCCTGGATCAGCTGCCTGCAAGGCAAACACCGCTGTGCTATCTCTCTGGGCCCAAGAAGGTCTTTTAAAGTAATGAACATTTTGGGCTGAAGCAAACATACTCAGCGGACAGAGTATTTGCCTTGCACACAATCATCCCGGGTTCAATTGTCATGTGGTCCCCCAGGCATGGTCAGGAGTAATTCCTGAGTACGGAACCAGGAATTACCCTGGTTACATCCTCACTGATGTGGCCAAAATATAGACAGGGATTGAAGTGGGTTGGATGCATGTAAGATAGTGTAAAGCAGCTTAATTTCTGAACTTTTTGTTTAGGGACTTGGCAGTGCCCATGGGCTGCTTCCAGGTACAGTGCTGGTGATCAAATTCCATTTTCCTATATGGGGAAGCATAGTACACAGCCCCTTTAAACTTCTTCTACCTGTATGTGCTTTCAACAGTAGCAAAATCATGAGCTGATGATTAAAACCCTTGAAAAAAAGGTCTTTCTAATAATAATAATAAAATCAAGCTAATCTCTCTGGTCTCAATTATAAAACTTTGGTTCCCTTAACAAGAGGAAAATGCAGCTTGCCTTTGAGTGTTTCTGAAAAATGGAATATTGTAGGGGGTGAAATACTTAACTACTAAGCAAATTTCTAATTAAGACTTAAAAATAATCCTTGGGGGCCAGGCGGTGGCACTGGAGGTAAGGTGCCTGCCTTGCCTGCACTAACCTAGGATGGACCGCGATTCGATCCCCCGGTTCCCCATATGGTCCCCCATGCCTGCCAGGAGCGACTTCTGAGCGAATAGCCAGAGTAACCCCTGAGCGTCACCGGGTGTGGCCCAAAAACAAAAACAAAAAAAAACAAAACAAAACAAAAAAAAGACTTAAAAATAATCCAACATTATGCATTGCTATTCTATTAATAACCTAAGATCCCCAAGATATAAGGAAAAAAAACACTTTAACATGGTAGAAAAAGAAGTTAGGCAAACAATGTGAAGTATGGCATGTAAAAATGGGCCAGTCCCTATTATATCGCAGGTCAAACTTGATATTCAGGAGCAGGAGAGATAGCACAGCAGTAGGTAGAGCATTTGCCTTGATGCAGCTGACCCAGGAGAGACCCAGGTTCCCAAAGCCAGGGAGGGAGAGAGAGAGGGGGGCAGTAGGAGAGAGGGGAGAGAGAGATAAGAGATGTTCATGATTTTTTTTATATTGGTTTTTTTTTAAATAAAATCTTTATTTAAGCACCATAATTACAAACATCATTTAGTTGGGTTTCAGTCATAAAGAGAACACCCCCCTTCACCAGTGCAACTTTCCCATCGCCGATGCCCCCTTAAATCCTCCCCCACCCCTGCCTGTATTCGAGACAGGCATTCTACTTCTCTTACTCATTACCATTGTCATGCTAGCTGTTAGTTTAGTTATTTCCCTAACAGCATTCACCATTCTTTGTGGTAAGTGGTTATTGGTTTTTGGATCACACCTGCGGCTGCAGTGCTGAGGGTTTACTCATGGCTCTGTGTTCAGCAATCACTCCTGGCAGGCATGGGGGACCATATGGGATGCCAGGATTCAAACCACCATCCTTCCTAAATCATCTACTTGCCAGGCAAAAGCCCTTCCACTCTGCTATCTCTCCAACCCCTGATGTTCTTGATTTATAATATTGGTGGGTTTCATTCATACATTTCACAGGTTTTTGTTTTTGTTTTTGTTTTTGGCAGGGGTCACACCTGGCAGTGCTCAGGGGTTACTCGTGCCTCTACACTCAGAAATTGCTCCTGGCAGGCTTGGGGGATTATATGGGATGCTGGGATTCCCACCACCATCCTACATGCAAGGCAAACGCCCTACCTCCATTCAATCTCTCCGACTCATTCATACAACATTTGTGGGGGGAGGTTGAAGCCACACCTAGTGATGCTCCTGACTCTGCACTCAGGAGTTATACCTGGCGTTGTTCAGGGGACCATATAAGATGCCAGGAATCAAAACCAAATTAGCAAGACAAGCGCCTTTTCTACCTACTGTACTCCAGCTCCCACATTTGTACATCCTAACACTACCACCACCACCAGAATATGAACTTCTGTGTCCCAAGGCCTGGACATCTCTCCATCTCTACATCCTTACCATATGTTCAATTCTGTAGTTCAAGTGTCCAGTTCTGTTGCTTTTGGCATCTTGTTGTCTCTTTGTATCTCATACAGAATAGATTGTTCTGTATCTATCCCTCTCCTGTCTAACTTCACTTGATTCCATTCATGTGGCAGAAAATTGCCTGAGTTCTAGTGTGTAAATACCAGGATAAAAATTTATCGTGGCTGGAACGATAGCACAGCAGGTCGGGCATTTGCCTTGCATGCAACTGACCTAGGTTTGATCTCTGGCATCCCATGTAGTTCCCCAATCCTGCCAGTAGTGATTTCTATGTGTCACTGTGTGTGGCCCAAAAACAAAAAAGAATATATCTTTGTTTAGCAGTCTTTTTTTTCCCCTTGGGCACACCCGGTGACACTCAGGGGTTATACTCCTGACTACACACTCAGAAATCGCTCCTGGCTTAGGGAACTATACAGGCAATCGAACCACTGTCCGTCCTAGTTTAGCCGCATGCAAGGCAAACACCCTACCACTGCGCCACCACTCCAGCCCCAACAGTCTTTTAAGTTCTAAAGTAATATTGATTATAATTCACAATAATTTTAAACAATAAAATTGATTTTTAGTATATTAAAAACAGAAAACACATTAACTGAGAATATTGGTCTTTTACATTTAATTTTATAAATAGGGCCTCTTCTCCCCCTTCAGTTATTTAATTTTTTGTAAAACTCTGGTTTTTATTTTATTTAGTTTTTTACTTCTGTAATATATCATCAGAATCTTAGTGAAGGGATAGTAGAAATAAAGTACTAGTGACTAAGGAGAGAATTATAATTTTTGCTGTTTTATGATATTTTGATGGTAGCAGTTTAAGTGGTTTTTTGTATTTGTGTTTTGTTTTGTTTCGTTTTTTGGGGGTCACACCCGGCAGTGCTCAGGGGTTACTCCTGGCTCCATGCTCAGAAATTGCTCCTGGCAGGCACGGGGGACCATATGGGGCACCGAGATTTGAAACGATGACCTTTTGCATGAAAGGCAAACGCCTTACCTCCATGCTATCTCCTGGGCCCCTGGGTTTTTTGTTTTTAATATTTCCCAGTTTGATACTTAACCAAATGTAAGCTTGATTTTTTTTAATTTCAGTTGATGAGCTTGATATAAGTGAATCCAAACTTGAGTCTGCCGAGCATGAAAATTTTCAAAAGTCTGATATGAAAGATGATTTATCTGATGCCGCTATGCCAAGCAGTTGCGTTTCTGAAAATTCTCCACGTAGTCCACAACTTTCGGATTTTGGACTTGAGCGGTACATGATATTGCCAAATCTTCCACAGGCCATAAGTAACAATAAAGAAGAGCCAGACATTATAACTCCCTCTTCCAAAGAATCACTAGTTAGCGTACCTAAAACTCCAAAATGTACACTAAAGATGGATGATTTTGAGTGTGTTACTCCAAAATTAGAGCACTTTGGTATATCTGAATATACTATGTGTTTAAATGAAGATTATACGATGGGACTTAAAAATATGAAGAAATATAAAAGGTAAGCAACTTTCTTTAAAAGTACATTTTGTTTAATTTTGTTAAGTCTTTTGCACTTAACTTATTTTCTTACGATTTAGTCCTTTGTCAGATTTATTTCCTTTTGAAATATTTTCATATACTGAATATTTCACACATAAATGAATCAATAAAATAAGAAATAATTGTATCACATAGGAGTGTCAAAGGTATGACGAAAAAGGTGGTACCTGGTTAGCGAAGAAGAAGAAGAAAATGAAAAGTTGTAAAAGTCTTTGAGAATTTGTGATTGGTTTGGTTTGGTATAGAAACTCGAAAGAAAAAACAGCTAGAATAAATCTCAGATTTCTCTTTTGTCTGGAAGAAAGATAAGAATCCTACAGCTTAAGTTATAGGTAGTATGTTTATAGGTATCTTTTGAGGTGCCATAAAGGTGCTTTTAAGCTTTTGAATATTTTTGAATATATATTTGAAGCTCAGTATTCAGTTTTGTACTAGACCAGAGAGATTGGGAGAAGTTATTGTTTATAATTAGAGTCATCACAAAAATGAAAGACCACGGGTCGGGCGGTGGCGCTGGAGGTAAGGTGCCTGCCTTGCCTGCGCTAGCCTAGGACGGATCGCGGTTCAATCCCCCGGTGTCCCATATGGTCCCCTGTTACTGACCGCTAGCGTCTTCATACAGCTATATAGCTTTGTGGGTTTCAAGACCTTTCCACGGGAGACAGTGGGACATGAGGAGACTGGAAAACGGAATATTAATGTAGAAAGAAAAATTACCACACGCGATGCATGGGGATCCACGTCAGATGAAGCGAGGACAGATTTATTGATTCAGCTGAGTGGCTTATAAAGCAACTCTGGAATGTAGAGTAATATTCTTGGGAATAATAGAAGGTAGGTTCTGGATGGAGGAGTACAATAGAGAAGGCTAGCCAAATTCTGCATATTAAAGAACCAGGTACCGAGGATGGAAAGGAATTTGTATTTGTTTTGGGTAAGGAAGAGAGAGCTAGGTAGGCGAGAAATTCCTTGAGTAAGTTAGCAATTATCAGGGAAGAGGAAAGATGTTTTTGGAGTTTGGGGCAGAAACTGAAAATTGCTTTCATCCTGAGTTTGAATTATTGAGAAAAACATCCTTGGCGCCAGGATTGCGCAGGTCAGAGACTGGTCAGTGAAGGAGCTTTTAGTGGGAGTCTGACACTGTCTTCCTTTGTCTGAAGGAGAAAGTCCTAAGGCCTGATTTCTTAAAGGGAAAGAGTGAAATATCACGGCCGCGTATGAAATTATAGCCAGACGATCCACACAAAGAGGTCAGCTGATTTGTAACTACTCAAAGCGGGCTTTTCTTGGCAAATACAATTTCTTCTCAGGAGTGCAATTCACCTTTTGGTTTTTACACTTCCTGAGTGGGTCGTGTCAGTCCCCCAAGCCAGGAGCGACTTCTGAGCACATAGCCAGGAGTAACCCCTGGGCATCACTGGGTGTGGCCCAAAACCAAAAAAGAAAAAAAAAATGAAAGACCACACACAGAAGTAGCTAAGCAATATGTAAAGATAAATCAGTCTATTCAAAAAATGAGGGAAAAAGAAAAGCAAATGGACATTAAAGATCATATAAGTAACTAAATAGTTTATAAAAAAAGGTAGAATTTGTTTTTAAAAAACAATAAAAAGTAGGGATAGGAGCCAAAGCAGTGGTACAGTAATAAAGCATTTGCCTTGCACGTGACTGACCTAGGACAGACCACAGTTTGATCCCCCAGCATTGCATATGGTCCCCCAAGCCAGGAGTGAAAACAAAAGAAGCAAACTAAAAGAACTAGTCTCACAGGCCAAATTTAGTCCACTACTTTATTTTGTAAATAATATTTTAGTTGACTAGGTCTTTAAAAAAAAATGTTTTGGGGTGCCGGAAAGATAGCATGGAGGTAAAATGCTTGCCTCAAATGCAGAAGGAAGGTGGGTCAAATCCCAGCATTCCATATGGTCCCCCAAGCCCACCAGGAGCGATTTCTGAGCACAGAGCCAGAAGTAACCCCCTGAGCACTGCTGGGTGTGAACCAAAAAAAAAAAAAGTTTTTCTACAACTTTAATATGACAAAAAGTCTTTAACATTGATATTTAATATTAAATTTAATATTGATATGCCCTTGATAGTAACAGTAACAAAACTTATAAAACAATGGGAAGCCGGAGTGATAACACAGTGGTAAGGCATTTACCTTGCATGCTTGTGGCTGATTCAGGACAGACCTCAGTTCAGTCCCCCACATCCCATATATGTTCCCCCAAGCCAGAGCAATTTCTAAGAGCATAGCCAGGAGTAACCCCTGAGCACCACCAGGTGTGCGCCCCCCCCAAAAAAAAATGGGGGGGGGGGCAATGACCCATTCCAGGGATTGTTACAGGTGCAAGAATCCTAATTTAAATATGCACATATTGGGGGCCAGAGGTGTTTGCCTTGCACGCAGCTGACCAGGACAGATCTGGATTCAATCGGAGCAATTTCTGAGTGCATAGCCTGGAGTAACCTCTGAGAGTCACCGGGTGTGGCCCAAAATCCTAAATAAAATAAAATAAATATGCATATATTGGAAACTGAGAGATAGTGCAGGCTAAATCAAATTAGATCCTCAGTATTCATTTGGACCCCTGAGTATTACCAACAGTAAGTCCGGAGCACCTCAGGTTATGGCCCAAAAACTTAAAAGAAAAATTTACATTTTGAATAAAACAGACCACATAAACTGGGCAACTTCCCATTTAAGCTTATCCCAGGATTGCACAGATAATGTAATAAACTCATAAAAGCTTATTTTATAATTCAATATGAAAAAGAATGAGGGGGCCGGAGCAATAGCACAGCAGTAGGACTTTTGCCTTCCATGTGCCTGGTCCAGGACGGACCTTGGTTCAATCCCCAGCGTCCCCAAGCCAGGAGCGATTTCTGAGACCATAGCCAGGAGTAACCCCTGAGCTTCACTGGGTGTGGCCCAAAAACCATAAAAAAAGAAAAAGAATGAATCTCAATAGATGCCAGTAATGAACTTGAAAGATTTGATGCTTTTAAATGTATAGTCAAACTCTAAACAGAATACTTTATTTACATGTTTTTCTTTATTCTACATGAAAATATTTTTCTTTGAATAGAACTATATGAAATAGAGTTAAAATATTGATGACTGAATTCAGTCACATGGTATTCTAACACCCATCTCTTCATTAATGTACATTTCCCACCACCATTTACATGAATACCTAATGATGAAATTATTTGTTGTTGGGTCCAGAGCCACAGTGGCTAGGGTGTTTGTATTGTATTTAGCCATCCTAGTTCAATCCTAGGCATCCCTTAAAATCCCCTAAGCACTACTAGGACTAATTCCTGAGTACAGAGCTTGGAGTAACCCCTGAGCACTGCTGGGTATGGCCCAAAAACAAAACAAAACAAACAAAAAAACATTGGTCACTGTTAATACAAGGAAAGCTAAGAAAATAATAACAATAGTAATAAGACAACTTAACTTACTACATATTAAAACACATGAAACTAGGAACTGCAAAGATGGTAGCTAAGAGCTTTGCCTTGCATGCTGTCTGCCCCAGTTTGATCTCCCTAGCTGCCTATGGTCCCCTAGCCCCACCAAGAGTGATCCTTGATTACAAAGCCAGGAGTAAGACCTGAGAACTGCTGAGTGTGTCCCGCCCCCGCCCCCCAAAAAAAACGTATTGTAAGCTATAGTCTATTGGCATCTAAAAATTCTCATATTCTAGAAACATTATATGAGAATGTAATAGATATGCTGAAGGTGTAGTGGACCCCTTGATCATCCTGGAGGTGCTCAGGGAGCTCCAAGGCTATATCTGCAGATGCTTAAGGACCATGTGATACCAGGGATCAAACTGGGATCTGACCTTACATGTCCCTTAACCTCTTGAATGTATTTTTTTTTTTTTTTTTTTTGGTTTTTGGGCCACACTCAGTGACGCTCAGGGGTTACTCCTGTACTCCTGGCTATGCGCTCAGAAGTCACTCCTGGCAGGCACGGGGGACCATATGGGAACCGGGTGATCGAACCGTGGTCCGTCCTAGGCTAGCGCAGGCAAGGTAGCAGGCACCTTACCTCCTGCGCCACCTCCCGGTTCCCTTGAATGTATTTTTAAAGTACAGGTTTTTTTTTTGTTTGGGGGCAGTGCTCAGGGATTACTCCAAGCTCTACACTCAGGTATTACTCCTCATGATACTCAAGAAACACTGGGATGCTGGGGGTTGAATCCAGGTCGGCCACATGCAAGGCATGCGCCCACTCCACTATACTGTCTCTCCAGGCCCCTTCTCCCTTCAATTGAGATTTTTTTTTTTTTTAATAATACCTACCATGCTTTTGATTTCTGTCATTTCTGGTGGTAATAGTTTTCTCATTTCAGCTCATGCTTTCTCGTGCTTTGTTAACTACCTCATAATTATTTCTTTCTGCGCATTAAACATTTTTATCATGGTGTCATTAAAGTCATTGAGGATTTGATTTACTGAGCTGGTTGGTGGTGGTGTGCCTTTGGTGCTGATTGTTTTTACTAGTTGTACTTGATGGGCTTTTTACATGTTTTGTAGTATTCCTGCTGTGCTGGGGGTAAGTTTTTGTAGTAAGACCCCCAGTGGTAGATGCTGAGGGATAAGGCTGAAGGTTGCTCTATTCCTTTTCTACCATTTTTATTGAATGACAAGAAATATAACTGAGCATTGTGTAATTTATCATGAGTGGGTCTGTCACACTGTAGTATATACAGCTGCATGTTTTTAGAAGCTGCGGTGTTAATAAGGTGCAAATGAGATCACTGGAAACCTTGCCACAAGGGAGGAGCTCTGCCTCCTGTTCTGTAGTAGACTCAGTGATTCAGCCAGAGACTAGTCTCATGTGTTCTTTGGAGAGCACAAAGCAAAAATTCAAGGTCTATGTGTGGGCTGTTAAGATGACACAGGTCAGTTGTATAGGCTCTTGGGTTTTTTTTTTGTTTGTTTATTTTGGTTTTGGTTTTTGGGCGACACCCAGCGGTGCTCAGGAGTTACTCTTGGCTATCTGCTCAGAAATAGCTCCTGGTAGGCATGGGGACCATATGGGACGCCGGGATTCGAACCAACCACCTTAGGTCCTGGATCAGCTGCTATCTCTCTGGCCCCTAGGCTCTTGTTTTTTGTTTCTTTTGTGTGTGTGTG
>PVKC010043774.1:0-11788 GCA_004027635.1 Crocidura indochinensis | reverse complement strand
CTTATTTAATTAGTTTAATCATTTCTTTCTAAAACGAAAATTATGTTAACATTAGGAAGTAAATATATTGTTTTATTTATATTCTTATTTTATCAGAAAAAATTGTTTGCAAAAATCTGAAAGGTAATAAAATAAAGAACAATACTTTTGTTCAGCTCATCTTATTTCAAGTACACAAAACACGTTAAAGATTTTTCCAGAAAAATATGAGGAACAAACAAGTTTAAATAGCATAATACCATTTTTCATATTATCTATAAATTGACGAGTTTAGAGATCTTTGCTTTGGGATCTAAGAGACAAATATTATCAAATGAGACATCTATATATTATAAATAAATTTATATTATACTAGAAACTTACAATTTTCATTTTAAAATTAACCATCTTAGCTGGATCATGTAAAAGTAACTTCTTAGCAGGGCCATGTAGCACATCAAGTAAGGTGATTGCTTTGCACACAGTAGACTTATTTTCAACCTTCTGCATCCCATATTGTCCCCAAGCCTACCTGGAGTACAGAGCCATGAGTAACTCCTGAGCACTACTGGGTGTGCAAAAACAAACAAAAAAATAACTTCTGATGGCCAAAAAGGTAGTATAGTAAGATAGCATAGTATAGTAAGTAAGGTTGCATGTAGTCAACCTAACTTGGTTTGATCCCAGGTACTACATATGGCCCTCCAACCCTTCCAGGGTTCATAACTGAGCTAAAAGCTAGAGATAATCCCTGAGTGCAGCCAGGTATGGCCCCAAAACAAAAACTAAAACATATTACTTATTAATAAATAAATAAACACCAAATAAGGCAAACACCCTACCACTGTGCTATCGATCTGGTCCCATGTTCTGGTTGAAAAATGTCTGCAGAAATATTCCTTCCATTTTGGTTTTGAATAATATCAAATATTATATTTTAAATGATTCATTTTAGTAGCTGGAGATAAAGCACATGGATTAAGGATCTTATCTCACAAGCAGTCTGCCCATATTTACTCCCTAGCACCACATATGGTTGATTCCCTAAGCACCACCATGATTAATCCAGCACATGTATGGACCCAAAGCCCAACAAGTAAAAATTAAAAACAAACTGCATTAATTTTAGATTGATACAAACTTTTGGGAGGTTATTTTTTATTAAGTATGTTTCTTAGGAACCTAGAGAAAAAGTGCAGGAAACAAGGGTCAGAGAGGTAGGAACAGATGGACATAAGTTGAGAAATTGAATAATGAATAGTAACACTTATATACCTGAGTTTTGTTTAATAACTATAATTTTATATATAATTAGATATAACCTGACAATAAAAAGCTAAAAAAACAAGCATTAATTTCCTATCATTCTTAAAGCAATGCTTGAGTATTTCCCTTTCTTCCTTCAAAATGATCTAAAAGTCAGAGTATAAATTATCCTCTTCTCTAAGACACCCACTTAAAACAATCACCACTGCAACAATAGAAGACAGTGTGCTCAAGTTCTGGGAAGAAGTATTTAGCTTTATTTCAAGAAGTTCTCTACTTATTTCAATCACCCTGTACTGTTTTTCCTATCAATATTGAGTTCTCCTTCATACTACCCCAATTAATTGCTCAGTTCTTTAGAAAAATGGAAAAGTGTCAGAGAAAAATCTCAAGTTCTTTCTGGGATAACTAGGAGACAGAATGACATAAATAAAAAGAAAAATGAGAATAGTAGACTGTTGTGGAGAATAAATTTGTATCAACCATAATCACTTTTCTAGAGACTGTGCCATCAATTACGTCATGGGACACTGAGTTAAAGTTGTTTTGTGATAAAAGCACTGAAAGAAGTGAGGTTACAGAAGGCCAAGTGATAATATAGTTGGTAGGACACTCAATAGACCCTGTTTGGTCTCTGGCACTTCATATGGTCTCCAAACAATGCCAGAGATCCCTGAGTGCAATCAGGAATAAGTCCTGAGTTTATTTGCACCAGATGTGGGCCCAAAACAAAGACAAAACAACAAAAATGGTCAGACTAGATACAAAGTTAAAGGACAATTATTTTGAAAAAATGGCCAGCTCAGTAACTAGGAAATAGGAATGAGAACTGCTTTCTATCATTATTATTTTAAAACTGCCTTATTATTCCCATGGTCTGATGTCACTCAAAGCATTCAAAATGGAATATATCATATTTTTCTTGCTGTATTTAATTTTTATATTTTTAATGTATTGGGGAAGAGGGGAGCTGGGTTAGGCCACACAAGGAAAGGGTTACTCCCAGCTCTTCAATCTACTGGTGGAACCAGTATTGGTGGAACCAGGTTGGCCTCATGCAATACAAAGACCCTGCTGTACTATCTGTACTATTGGTCAGGCTCTTTCATCCTTAATTTTTTATACCTGCTTCTTTTATCCACTTTCTCTTTTCTGGAATAAAAGTTGTTTTGTTTTTAATTTAGGGGCCAGAGCAATAAGATAGCTGATAGGTCTCTTGCCTTGCAAGCAGCTCATCAGGGTTTAATCTCCATCATTTCTCTTGAACCACCTAGCCTGTCAGGAGTGATCCCTGAGGGTAGAGCCAGGAGTAAATCCAGAGCAACTAAAGGTGTGACCCCCAAAATAAAAAAAAAGTTATTCAAAGTAATTTTAGCATTATATTTTATACTTAACATCTGGATATCTACCAAATTGTATGGTTTACATTGAAGACTGAGAGAGAGAGAGAGAGAGAAAGAGAGAGAGAGAGTAAAATTATTAAAATTGTACAGTTCTACCTTTTCCTTTTTTTTTTTGTTTTTGTTTTTGTTTTTCTGTTTGGAACATAGACCAGTGGATTTCAAGGCTTGCTCCTGTTTGTATTATAGTCACTCTTGGTAGAGTTCAGGGGACAATAAGAAGTGCTTGGGTTTGGACCAGGATTCACTTCAAATTCACTTTAAACCCTATATAACCTCAATGACTTGAAACAATATCTGTCTTTACCTTGCATATTTTCTTAACAACACTTTCCCTAATTATTTCATTGTTTCCTAGTATCAAATTCCCATATCTTCTCCAGAAAATCTTCCCCTTTAGTAAGGTTTTGGGTTATTAATTTAACTTATATTATCTCTCTCTCTAAAATAGATCTAAACATGTGTTTCCAGTTTTAGAATTTAAAATTTTACTTTTTCTTGAAATGACAGGAAAATTATTAAGGCTTTGCATTTCCCTAAATTCTGGCCCATCTATCTTTGCAATACCTGTACAAAATAGTTCTCAAAGGTGAAATAATTCAAATCTGTCATTTTACTTCAGATATTAAAAAATGTGCCCTGGGAAAAATTATTTCATCACTATTTAACCATCACTATTTTTTATTAACTATAAACTGTTTTTGGTTTTATCCTATCTCAAAAAAAATTGTTCTCTCTTCACGATAGAATTTCTACAATAGGGAAAAAAAGAAATATATATATATATATATATATATATATATATATATATATATATATAAACTCAGAGTTTGAGTTTCTGAATAAAACATTAGAAAATACTAAATAATTTAATAGGTTGAGCACATACTTAGCATGTGTGAAGTCCTGAATTCCTATCTTCTGTACTGGATATTTTGTTGCCATCCAGCCTAAGTAGGTATGGCCATATAAACACAAATGTAAAAACGTTACAACTCAAATGAAAGGAGGTTGAGAACACCTGGTAATGAGCTTTTGGGAAGCTTTTGGGAAATAAGTTAAGAAGAAATTTCCCAGTCCTGAAGTAGTCCAAAGATATAAAGACTACAAATGCAAATCCTTAACTTCTTCAGAGATGTAAAAGATGAGGCACCACCAGTGATGAGGAAATTATAATAGGTGGGGACCCCTCAGAAAAGAAATTCGAGGAGTATCTAAAGGTCATGATAAGAACATGAAAGGATGACAAAAAAATTAAAACTTTCTTGGTGACAAATTTTATGTAGTCAGAATACTCCAGACCAGGAAAATTGAAAAGATCCCTTTCAAAATATATTGGAGTTTATTTTTCAAACCTGTGTTGCCTCTTGAAAACCCATCCTTCTCTTTCTTTTCTCTTAGACTTCATTCATTAAATTTATTTCAATACAAACTATTTTGCTTTACTATTTCTACTCTTACTGAAATAGTTCTCTATGAGGGTAGGCGACAGACCTGTGCTGAAATTGGGTTTGACTTTCATTTCCTACAAAGAGCAATTGCTTGGTTCAGCCAAAGGCCATCACTTAATCATGTAAGGAGCAGTTCCCCTCCACAGAGATCAAGTGTATTTCAGGTACACCTGCCTTTTAGGGCTGACATAATGAGAGTCCATGTAGCTGAGGTGCTTGTACTAGATTTTTACCACTACAACCATGGTGTTTGAGGTGAATTAAGCAAACAGGCATATGCACTTTTCCCTTGAAGCTAGTTCCCTTGACCCTACTTTATTTAGTCATCTTGCTGCAGTAATTAGGTATAATTTTAATAATCAGTCCCATAGTCAATATCTGATGCATCAAATGAAAATATACTGATTTTTCTAAGCAAATAAGGATGTTTTATATCCAAATTTAAATTTTTGTTTGTTTTTGTGTGAGGGGCCACACCCAACTGTGCTCAGGGATTATTTCTGGCTCTGCACTCAGAAATCACTCCTGGCAGGCTTGAGATATGGGAGACAGGTGATCAAACTTTTGTAGACCAAGTAAGGCAAATGCCCTACCTGCTGTGCTATTGCTCCAGTCAAGTTTAATTATTATTTATATATTTAATGAATTGGAGTAGACTTTTTGAATCAAATGTTTTACTTATCTTCCTTGGTCAACGTTATGTAAGATAGAGTATAGACTTCATAATTCTTCTAGGCAAGAACATTGAGAAAAATTGAGTAAAATCTCTAAGTCTGTATTTTTCCTTTCAAAGTAGAACCTCCCAGTGGCATTAGACATTTGGATGTTTTAAGGACATGATTTGAAATTATTGATATTATATTAAAAGTTGAGAAATAGCACAGTGGGTAGTGCCTTGAACACATCCAACCCAGTTTCCATCCCTGGCATCCTATATAGTCCCCTGAGCCTGCCATAAATTAATTCCAAAGGGCAGAGACATGAGTAAAGGCTGAGCACAGCCAGTCATGTTTTAGAAACAAAAAACAAGCAAACAAGAAAACAAAAAAAAGTTGAGAAATGTATGATTAGTGACTCAAAAAATTCAAGATATAAGACCTTAGTAATCTGGGTATATTGTTGGCATATATGATCAGATATTATATAGTCTTTATGCAAACGTCAATGATATAAAAACTGAAAATATGGCAAATATAAGAAAGGTGGGAGTGATTTCAGAAAATATGAGAAAATAATAATGGAATAAATAACAAAAATGGTGATTAGAGCTGAACATATAATTAAAATTTTATTTAACTCATCAAGCATACATATTGTTGCACTATAGAATATGTTGGGGCCCGGGAGATAGCATGGAGGTAAGGCATTTGCCTTTCATGCAAAAGGTCATCGGTTCGAATCCTGGTGCCCCATATGGTCCCCCGTGCCTACCAGGAGCAATTTCTGAGCATGGAGCCAGGAGTAACCCCTGAGCACTGCCGGGTGTGACCCCCCCAAAAAATATGTATAAACATACTTTTATGTTATGGTTCATATAGCACAAATATTTTCTTTATTTTTTGTGGGGATAGTAGAAGAATGTAGAGATGCTAGGCGATACTCTCCACTGTGTATTGAACTTTTGTTCCTTGGAGTTCTTGGGAAGAGACTTTTTAATGTCTCTGAAACTACTACATACAGAGCATGAATTCAGCATACGGAGTTTACCCTGTAGCCCAAAACAAGAATTAGTTTTTCTGTTACCTGAGAGAATCTAGAAGCAGTCATGTATCCATAGCAAGATGCACACCTGAAACAAGTATTTTGGATTCTTTTAAAATAATCCTAAAGCAGCCACGCCTTAGAAAGATTGCATGGAAAAAGGGGTGTTCTTGTTATGACTGAAACTCAACTACAACTATGTTTGTAATCAGTGTTTAAAGAAATTATAAAAAAGAAAAATCTATGATTCTTATAGAGGAATGGGAAATATATAATAGGATCCTGAAGCAAGAAAATGTGAGTACTTAAAAAAAATCATAGGAATGGTTTATGCCAAAAAGACAGAAGTCAACTGAAAGGGTTCACCATAGTCACAGCTCAAATACATTAAGAGTCAAAGTAAAGTAGTATTATATCATAATCAAGACTATGAAATCCAGGGGCCGGAGCGCTTAGTGGTTAATACTGTCTATGCGGGGCCCGGGAGATAGCATGGAGGTAAGGCGTTTGCCTTTCATGTAAAAGGTCATGGGTTCGAATCCTGGTGCCCCATATGGTCCCCCGTGCCTGCCAGGAGCAATTTCTGAGCATGGAGCCAGGAGTAACCCTTGAGCACTGTCGGGTGTGACCCAAAAACCAAAAAAAAAAAAAAAAAGAACAACAACAACCAAAAAAGACTGTCTATGCATTCAGAAATTGCTCCTGGCTCGACGGACCCTTTGGGACACTGGGAGATTGAACTGCGGTCCATCCTAAGTCAGCTGCAGGCAAGGCAAACCACTGTGCCTCTGCTCCAACTTCAATCAGGAGTGACTGATTTCTGAGCAAATGGCCAGGAATAACCCCTGGCCATCACCAAGTGTGGCTCAAAAAACAACAACAACAAGCAAAACAAAACAAAAAAGACTATGAAATCCATATACATAGGTGTATGCTAAAACAAGTTAATTGAGTAAAAAGACAGATTGATAACAAATGAAAAACTGTATAGAATTTCAAATAATTCACATAAGTACTCTATAAACCCCAAGGTTTTTTGGCTCTCAGTGAAACAAAAATGGCAGGAGGACAAGGAGAGGTTCACACAGTGTTTCTATTTAAAACTTGTACAGTAGGGAGTCATCACTGGGCAGATGTCTTGGCTGTCTCCCTCAACAAGAGAAAAGGTTTCTCTTTTTTTTTTCATCTTCAAAACTATATACAGAGGTACTCAAGAAATCATGCAGTTCCAGGGATTGGAATTCAAAGCATGTACTATAGCATGCTTAGAATCCTAATCTAGGCACTGAAGAAATTGTTGTTTGTTGGGGAGACATATCTAGTTTTGTTTAGGACTTATTTCTCAATCAGGGATCACTACTGAAAGTGTTGAAGAAACTATACAAGGAGCTAAAGTCAGGTTCACCCTACCCACTCTACCTTCTTTTTGGGATAGAAGAAGTTTTTAAAGATATTGAGAAGAAAAAGGAACTACATTAAGTATTAAGAGAAGTTGCATGAAGTTAGGTATATAGGCTCAGTGGAGAGACCTGTCTCCATGTCTTATACCATGTTAAATCTTCAGCCTTCTGCATATTGTATGAGAGGAAAGGACAGCATTGAGTCAAAACTAAAATTCTTGAGTTCTGGATTGAACAAGTTTATACCTAGATTAATTTAAATCAAGACTGTGGATAATATCAATGAATACTAAACCTTGGACATTGGATTGCCAGCTTCAAATGTGAGGGTACACCACTAGTTTAACTGAACTTAACAAAAGCATAATTGGAGGGTCTGGAACACATGAGTGAGAGCAAAAGGAGATAAATGCATCCAATTAAAACTATCAACAAATAATGCAGGATGGTTAGGAAGAAGAAAGGTCGAACAGAAGTGACATAGAGAAAAGGGTTGAGGGTCATGGGCACCTAGGTAGCTGTTGAGTGTAATAACGTTGTAAAAAATGTAAACTTATACTCTAACTAACTCTAGTACATAAACCAAGTTTTAA
Organism: Crocidura indochinensis; assembly: GCA_004027635.1. Taxonomy (NCBI): domain Eukaryota; kingdom Metazoa; phylum Chordata; class Mammalia; order Eulipotyphla; family Soricidae; genus Crocidura; species Crocidura indochinensis. Next base: position 3,998 of record PVKC010043774.1, on the reverse strand, counting down.
ATATGCAGAGTATAATGAATAAGTAAACAGAGAAGGGTGTTTTTGCATAGTTGACTTCCAAAAGGCAGTTAGTAATTATGAAGGTAGTGATAGTCTTGGAAATTATATTTTACTATCGTTATGCTAATGATGAGGGAAGAATAATCAATTAATGCTAAGATCTTTGGGGAATTTTTAATGAGGAGAGAATATTTGCATGGATTTAACAGTCTAAACATGGACAGGAGAGGAGGAGAAACAGTCTGTATGTGGAATACTTATTAGTTGCAATGGAGAAAAAACAATTATAATGTACTAAAAATTTTAAAGATTGATGCCTCCTTATTAATACTAATATTATTTATGAAATAGAGATGAATATACTGTGATATGTCTTAATATCTTAATGTTTTATGTCTTGACCTTTCAAGACATAAGAATGACCTATGTAACATTGGTCAAAAATTCATATCTTTAGAATTCATATAGGAGATGGCAAACAACCCAACTTTATAGAAATATTATGATCCTTATATTTGTGTTGCAATTCTTATATATGCTTTCTTGTGACAGAAACTTATTGATTATTTACTATGTGCTATAATATACAAATATAATGAAAATTTCCTTTTGTTACTTATGCACACCATTATTTTTGCTGTAATGAGTACAATAGCTAAGATAAAATCAACCAGGTTGTCCAATGACAGATGAATAAATTATGAAGATGTGGTACATCTAACAATGGAATATTATGAAGTTACAAGAAATAATGAAATCATGCGATTTGCTGAAAACTGGTAGAAACTAGAAGGTACCATGTTGAGTGAAGAAAGCCAGAAAATGAAAGACAGACACAGGATGATCTCACTTATCAGTAGTATACAAAATAATTATAACAGCTGCTGAGGACAGAATCAGGGAGCTGAAAGATGAGCTGCATAAAACTACACACTCTCCTGAAATTCAGCAGTTATTGGGAAAAAAGAAGATGGGAGGCATTACTTTCTCCAACTTCAAACTTTACTCTAAAGAGATACTATTAAAAGAACATGATGTTACTAAAATAAAGACAAACCTTCAGATCAATAGAATACCTTGAATATTCTGAGGCTGATCCTCTGGCATATGATCAATTAGTCTTTGATACAGAGGCAAAAATACAAAGTGAAGCAAGGAAAGCCTCTTCAATAAGCAATTTTGGAAAAATTGATCAACTATACAGCAACAAAAAAAAGAGAGAACTCAGAATTCTTTTTAATACTGTGCACAAAAGACGAACCAAAAAGATTAAAGATCTTCATATCAGACCCAAATCATGAGGTACATAAAGGAAATCTAGGTAGAATTCTCCATGACTCTGAGTTAATGGTAACTTCATAGATTAAACATCACTAACCAAGCAGTGGAAGAAAATATAAACAAATGGGATTAGATTAATCTAAGAAGCTTTTGAACCTCAAAAGAAATTGTGACTAGAATACAAAGACTACCAGTGGAATGGGAGAAAGTATTCACCAAATGCCCACCTGATAAGGGGTTAATATCTAAGATTTATAAAGCCCTGGTAAAACTTAACAAGAAAAAGAAATCTATCCCATCAAAGGAGGCTCCTTGTCATTAATTATTAATCATCAGGAAATACAAATCAAAACAACAATATGATATCTCACACTACAGAAAATAACAACATCAAAACAAACAACAAATGGTGCTGGAGTGAATTTGGGGAGAAAGGTATTCTCACTATTGGTGGGAATGTTAATCAGTCCAAACTTTTTGTAAACAATATGGGCATTCCTCAAAAAGCTAGAAATTAAGTTTCTATGTGACCCAGAAATAATACTTCTGGAAACAAAACAATTACTTAAAAACAGATGAGTAAGGCCTCCCAATTCTTACCACAGGCTGTGTTCCTCACATAGACTGTATAGAAAAAGGAGGTACAGTAAACGCACCCTATATACACTTCAACCCAGACCCTTGCCTGGTCTGTATTGGAAATTGGGGACAAAAAAAAAAAAAAAAAAACAGATGAGTAGATGAAGAAACAGTGATATATCTACACAAAGGAATACGATGGAGTTGTAAATAAAAACAGAGTCATAAAACTTGCTTATATATGGATGAATATGGAGAGTATAATTCTGAGTGAAATGAGTCAGTGGGAGAGGGATAGACATAGAATGATTATACTCATTTGTGAAATATTAAAAGTAAAATGAAAGTATGGTAATAATATCCAGAGACAATTGAGATGAGGATGAGGAAGACTTGTCCATAATCGAAACTCTGCCACAAACCACGAGAAGTGCTGTTAGGGTAGAGAAGTTACCACTATGACAATAGTTGAAAATGATCACTCTGAACAAGAACAGGGTGCTGAAAGGAGATAAAATTGTAACTATGATACTCTTTCATAACTACATTGCAAAGTGCAGTATCTAAAAGGTAAAAAATAAAGGAAAGAGAGAAAGAAATATAGAAGAAAAATGTCTGCCATAGGGAGAAGGACAGTGTGGAGTGCTGAAGTGAGATGGGACATTTGTGGCTAAAAGTGTGCATTAGTGAAGGGTGTTATACACTTTATGTACACTGAAAGTCAACCAGGAGCAGCTTTGTACCTGCGAAAATAACTATCTTAAGAACAACCTGGCTGGGGCCGGAGAGGTGGTGCTAGAGGTAAGGTGTCTGCCTTGCAAGATATAGTCAAGGAAGGACCCTGGTTTGACCCCCCGCATCCCATATTTCTGAATGCTTAGCCAGGAGTAAGCCTTGTGCATCAAATGGGTGTGGCCCAAAAAACCAAAACAAAACTAAAAAGGAACAATCTGGTAAACCAAGGTGTTTAAATAAGCTCATTTAAATCAAAATATAAAAAGTATATGCCTAATTCCAACTGTCGTTAACCTTGTAAGCCAGGATTCTTTAATAAATACAATGATTAAAAATAAAATAAAATAAAATTCCCTTTTCTCTCTCTCTTTTTTTTTTTTTGGTTTTCGGCCCACACCCGGTGACGCTCATAGTGGTAACTTTTCTATCCTAACAGCACTTCTCGTGATTTGTGGCAAATTTTCTATTATGGACTAGTCTTCCTCATCCTCATCTCAATTGTCTCTGGTGACCCCTGGCTATGCGCTCAGAAGTCACTCCTGGCTTGGGAGAACATATGGGACACTGGGGTATCAAACCGCGGTCCGTCCAAGGCTATCGCAGGCAAGGCAGGCACCTTACTTCTAGCGCCACTGCCTGGCCCCCAAATTCCCTTTTCTTTACAAAATTATGTTCTAATGTGCTGGAGCAATGGTTTATGAGGTAGGGCATTTACCATGCAAGTAATTGACCAGATTATATATCTGGCACCTCATATGAGGTCTCCAGAGCCCAAAAAGAGTAATCCTGAGCAAAGACCCAGAAGTAAGCCCTGAGCACCACCTGGTTTGGTCAAAACAAAATGAATAATTAAGTTCTAGTAAGGAGGGGACAGAGAAAGGGAAACAGAGAGAGAATGAAATGATTATAATGCATGTGTTCTCTATTGTAAAATAATATAAGATTAAATATGAAATTATTTTAAAAGTTTATGCCTTCAAAGAATTTTTAGGAATGCTTTTTAGAGTTTTGAAATATATAGCAGAAAAAAAAAGGGACATTCAATTGTTCTAAAGATAGGGAATAAATATGATATAGATATCACATGATATCTATAGAATATAGATATGAGTTGAGTGAACATTTTTAAGAACTTTTCCTATCATAGTATCCAAAAGGGAAAAAATATGGTCCCTACTAAATCATTCTGAAGGAGAGCAGAATACTTTTCAGTACTACTTGGCTTCGTTGAACTATGCTTTTGTCCTTCACAAAAATCTGGATTTTACTTCACAAAGTTAAAATTTCAAATATAATTTAACAGAGAATTTATAATTTTAGTAGGGAATTCTGAAAACTTAAAATCGAAGAAACTTGCTAACTTGTGGGTTTTTGAGCATGTGTTATTTTGTAGTTTTCATTTC
>PVKC010043773.1:0-11705 GCA_004027635.1 Crocidura indochinensis | reverse complement strand
AACAGCAAAAAAAAGTTGAAGCAAAACAAACAAACAAACAAACAAAATGAATCAAATGAACCTTAAAGCAACCACTTTGAGTTGATTCGATGCTACAAGTTTATACTTCAGCATTTAATAACATATAAATGTTAAAAAAACATGGAAAATCATGGATAAAATATATTGGAGTTGCTTTAAGAAAAGTGCTATTTCCTTGCAAAATTCTTCTCTCCACCAGCTGATGTATCTATATTAATAGAGCAAAGAGCACACTGGTGGTAGGATTGGTGTTGGAACATTGTATGCCTGAGAAAACTATCTTATGAAGAAATTTATATATATCATACTATTATAACTTTTTAAAAGAAGTAAACTATCAAGTGTTTTATCAAGTAGATAATAGCTGCATGATTGCTTTGGTCAGTCAAGTTTTGCTTACAAACTCCATTGTCCTTTCATCTATACTCAAATATTACCTTGTCCTAGCAGTACTTGGGACATTATGTAGTGCTGGGGATCAAACCCAGGCCAGCTATCTGCAATTTAAGAACTCTATAAAATGTGGGGGGGTGGCTTTATTAAGCATACTTTTATTCCAACCAAGTTAATACATTTATATATAGAATATTCTCTGCACATTTTTAGAGGCAGTTGTTAGAAATAAGGTGATAAAAACAACAACAACAACAACAACAAATTCTTGACTCTGAGAAGTACAGGACAATTATTGAAACTGCAATGCTACCTTTATTTAGATAGTCTAATTCAATTTTAATAGGCTATAAAAATTTAGATGATATCACTGTATCAGAATGTAATTATATTTTAGGTTCCCGTGCTACTATTGCATGACTCTAGCCAAATAATGATATCAAGTCAACCCAATCTAGTGGCTGCTTTAATTCCATTCTTGTTTCCTACTTGCTAATTTGTGTGCTATGGAAACAATCTAAGTGCTGCTTTTCTGCCTCTTCCATGATTTTGTTTATTATATATCACATGCCATATCAAAGTGAAATCACTTATTATTTGTATTCCAACACCATGCATCTTAGAATTAAAAATACAGAAATATATTTTTATTTCCAAAGAGAGAAATCTCTGCATGAGTATATATGAGCATATGTGTGTATAACCATGTACATATATGTGTATATATGTATATATAGTAAGCAGAGATGTGCAAATATCTTTTCAAGTAAGCATTTTTCTCTTTGGATAGATGATGAAGATTTTAAAATTCTGGACCATATGGTATTCAATTTTTATTTTTTGAGAAATAATCATATTATTTTCCGTAAATTTGAGCCAGTTTACATTCCCATAGCAAAAAACTTGGATTCATTTTTCTCTATACCTTCTAACAGCACTAATTTATACATGGCATTGAGACTGGTGTGAGGTAATATCTTATTGAAATTGAAATTTTTATTTCCATGATGATAAGTTTGACTTTTCATCAGATATGATGAATCATTTTCTTATATGTCTGTTAGCAAAAAGGACCCAATTCTAATTTATTACGCAAGGAAACATGATCTATTACATTATTGCTACTATTTTTGGTTTGTTGGTTAGGTTATATATTTTCATAATTAAATATTGGTAATGCTCTAATTCTATATCAGGATTAATTTGATTGCCAGGAAGAAAATTAGTTATTTATAGAATACTTGAGTTAACTTTGAGTGAGATGGTGAACATATGTCAGCCAGGAATGCAAATTTATTGAATAATTATACATTGATCCTGACAAACCTAGAAAAAGGATATTGAGTCAATTAAGCTAAAAAATGTTCCCTAATCAAGTGGTAAAAAACAACCAAGTCATCCTTTAGTAGAACAATGGATAAATTACGGCATGGCCAGAAAATCGGGTACTATTCACCACTAAAAAATATAAGGTATCAAGCTAAAAAAGGACATAAAGTGTTTTAACATATTCTAAGTGAAAGAATACAATCTCAAAAGATAATATATTGCATTATTCCAAATACTGACAAAACACAATGAGGAAACATTAAAATATACAAATACTTTCTAGGCACTAGTATATTAATAGTCAGGAGCAGAGAGAAATTTTGCGGATGTGAAAATATTCTGTGTGATACAATTAATATGAACATATGCCATTACATATTTGTTGAAATAATAGAAAATATATTACTGAGGCTGAGTTCTCACAGAAACTGGTCTTTAGATAACTATGCTGTATTAATATCAGTCCCCAAAATATGTCATCTGCTATGGATGTTGATAATGGGAGATGTACAGTCATGTAGAGTATGTGGGGTCAAGCAGTATATAAAAATTTTTATTTTTTTTTCAATTTTTCTATGAGTTTAAAATTGTTCTAACATAATATGCATTTAAGTTGTTTGTTTTACTATCTGCAAATTGTCTCTTAACAATGATGTTTGAAAATTAGAAAAAAATGGTAAAATATCAAGGGTTAATTAAAGTATCAATAAGTAAGCAGACTATTAAAGTGTGTGTTCTATTTCCTTTCCCTCTATATAAGTCTATAACATTTGTAACAAGTAACTATACAACAGTCATATATTACCTCATGAAATCTGATTCCTATTTTCACAAATAAATTTAAAACATTTTTTGCTAGATATGACATCAATTTATCTCATTATACTGAGTCAGTTTTGTCCTTGCAAATGAAAAAAATGCCACTATTTTATACCTCCTTTCATTCTTTGACATATTACTCTTTAGCTTATTTCTTGTTGAATGAATTTTGGGGGAATATTTTATTTATCCCATTTTTTCCATGTATTTCTGATACATTTCTAATACATTTTTTCATGTATTTCTAATCCATTGGCATCTGTCTCACTCTTATAAATATAATCCAGATTAATGATGCCATCTAAATCTGCACAGAATTAGATATATTATTCTATCTATGCTCTAACAAGTATAGAGAAGAAAAGAAACATTAACTCTTTTAGTTCTGGCATTATACATGGTATAATAAACATATTATCAAATTGCCTATGGGAGAGAGATTTATATTATTATTTATTATTTTTGTTTAGTTTTGCTTTGGGTTCGAACCAGCAGCACTCAGGGGTTACTCCTGGCTCTATGCTCAGAAATCGCTCCTGGCAGGCTCAGGGGATATATGGGATGCCGGAATTCGAGCCATCAACCTTCTGCATGCAAGGCAAATGCCTTACCTCCATGCTATCTCTTCGGCCCCTTATATTATTATTTAAAACCAAAAATTATTTATTTTGTCTGCGATAGTATGGTCATAGGGAAATCAAAAAATATAAAAATAACTTCAAATGTCTTTTTCATAATCAATACAGTATAGAAAAGAAGAAATACTAAAACATTTAATAAAATTAGTAGGCTAATTAATAAATTGAAAGCTAATAGAAAAAATGTAAAAAAAAGTTATTTCATTTAAAAAAGACTATATTTTAAACAAGTCATTCAGAAAATATTGTTTCAGAGGCGACATTATGAAGAGATGGGTATTTTTTTTTTTTTTAGTTCTCTTAAAATGTTCACATCTTTTTTCTGTCCTACTTGATTGGGAAAGGAAAGGAATATACTACTTTGAAAATAGATCATTTTTAGATGCGAACTGGGACAGGGAGTGAAACACTTGTTCTTATGTACAGAACCATGATGGGGGAAGAACAGATGGTTTGGTGGTTAAGATAAGCACTTAAAGTGAAACTGTTCTTCTAAGATTATCCCAAACAACCGAGTTTCTTGAATCTAAAATATGACATTGGAAATATCACAATCAGGAAGCTTTAAATGAGATTTCTGGCACTTCCTGAGGCAGTAGTATTCTCTAAAGACTGTCTTAATTAAGGCTCAGGAGATTAATTCTCACTGCTGGTGACTGTTGTGGTATAAGTCTACACTTTTAGCAAACAAAAAAATTTAAGCAGGTAATCGCGCCAAAACATTTGAATATCAACTATCAAGGATTTATGACTTTTTTCCTTATCAAAATTAAAAAACTCATGGATCAAACTTGTATAAAAAATCTAACTCCTTACAAAATAAAGAAAACCATTTATTTCTCAAAATTGAACTGACAATATATCATAAAAATACCTGGCTTCAAAGTTAGATACTTAAAAAAAAAAACTGATGATTTGTACCAAAATTATTATTCTGAGCTCTTATTCTGTGATTTGTTCATAAAGATTTATAGTTATGAACTCATTCCTTCCAAATTAATTGCCTGATATTTCTGCATAGACATTAAAGCATAATCTCCATATGAAGAATTTATAGTTTAATGAACGAATCATATTTTAGATTTTAGGTTTTCTCTTCACTTGGTTCAAAGTTATTTCATGTGTCAAGAACTCTACTAAATATGTCCATTATATTTGTTTATTTATTTAATTAATTATATGAATATACTAAGAATTTTAAGTTACCAAGAAAATCAATAGGTTGTGGTAGAGGAGTGGAAATTTCAGGTAATTCATTTGAGGTTTGTTCATAGACTATAATTGATGATTTCTTCCACAGAGTTTGAGAGAATATGTTTCTTACAGTAATCAAAGGTGACAGAACACCCCATTATTAAAATTGGGAACCTATCCAATTCTAGTTTTCTATTTTAAGAAAATGTATGACAATGTAGCAAAGAATAAAAGATATATGTTCTGAATTTCATGTGTGAAAATAAGTGTGAGGCATTAGAGAGAGGAAGCAAGAAGAAGAATGAATCTTTTAAGAGAACTATGGCTATTTCGGGGATTTTAAGAAAAAAAGAAAGAATAACAAAATATCTTTAGGAGAAAATATGGAAATAAAGGCATAATCATTTCCACAAGGAAACAATGTGAAAAATATCAATATATATTATATATAATATATATCAATATAAAATATTGATACATATTATATAATATATATAATTATATTAATATATTAATGTGGTTTTTGGGCCACACCCAGTGACGCTCAGGGGTTACTCCTGGCTATGCGCTCAGAAGTTGCTCCTGGCTTGGGGGACCATATGGGAATTTGGGGGATGGAACCGCGGTCCGTCCTAGGCTAGCACAGGCAAGGCAGGCATCTTACCTCCAGTGCCACCGCCCGGCCCCCTAATATACAACTTGTGTATTGTAAAAGGTCACAGCAGATTTTAATCAAATGATCTCTATTTTATTTACTTCAATATTTGTAATGAGGATTAGTAGGTGTAGTATACTCTATGGGTTTTTTTTTGAATATCAAAAAGTACCCATTCACATCATAATGTCAAACTTATGTAGTCAAACCATCCTCACTAGCTGAGTATCATTATCTTCCACTATTAGTTTTCCATTGAATAACTTTCACAATTTCTCCATCTGTTTCCCTCTTTTAGTTTCAGTTGTGCAGTCTAGGAATTTACATTGTTTTAGTCTTACATTTCCCTTTGATTTGTTTGCTTATAATACACAAGCTAATAAAACCATGGGGTATTTTGTCTTTCTTTTTCTAACTGATATTCAATTCTTTTTGTTTTCATGCATGTGTCACAATATTTCATCGTTTTTTACTATTTGAATGGTACTCAATTAAGCATATAAAACAGCTTTGCTCAGTATTCTGTATTGGGTCTAAGGTATTTGTTCTGAATATTTAAAATGATATGTAAAAGGCACAGGCATACATATTTCTACTCCATCAATGTTTTTGTATCATTAATATAAGTAATTAGGAGAAAAATATCTGAATCATACTGTAGATCTATTTTGAATTTTTGAGAAATGTATGTGCCAATTAACATAGTCTATACTAGTTTATATACCCATTAATACCAAATAACAATTACTTTTATTGCCTACATCCATCACATTTTTTGTTTTGGGTCATACTACTAATAAGTGTGAGGTATTATATATGTCATATTTTTATATGAATTTTCTTGATAATAAATGGCAATGAATATTTTGTGAAGTGCCTGATTAATTCTCATGTTAGTATTATAAAATCTTATTTTGGGGGGCTATTTGTATTACTATACACTGATAATGTAATTGTATAATTAAAAATGCTCCTTGTAACTGAATTGACTTGTTCAACCACTATTCTCAAGATGCCATGGATTTTGCTACACATTTTTAAATCCACTCACCAAAGTTAAAGTTTAGAAGTCGCCTCTGTCTAGATATATTTCTTAGCATTTACTGGATAAATTCTAACACCAAGCTTTGTTGTTTCAAATGAGGCATGTATCTCCTCTATTTAATCTTTAAAACACTTAATCAGAGTGGGTTAATATTTATGATTAAATTATGGAGCACCTCAGAAAAATAGCTATGCATCTTATTATAATGTCTGGCCATTGTACATTTACATTTATGTTTGCATATATATGTGCTTTATGGTATATTAATTTATGTACATGTAATGTAATTAAATATATTATGTAAAACATGTATAAAACAAACCAAAATAAAGTTCTAAAATTAACAAGGGAAAAATTCAAAATATAATAATAAAGAACGAAGGAAACTAGATTGAAATAGAAACTAGTTAGTTATCCCTGGGTCCACCAAGTATAAATGAGATCCTTTAAAATAATTTTGAATATTTTATATTTTACTGATAGTTGGTGGAAAGGACTTCTTAGAACAATATATCAAATGGTACAGCTATTTCTCTACATTGCAAATTTAGGGCATAATTTTGAGAATAGTTAAGCATCAATCAGTTGAAAATGTCTTTTTACTTTTACTCTACATATGTTTGATAAGAGCAACCTTTAGTATGGAAGAAAATTGCCTTCTATTTTTAAAGAAGAGAAGATAAAAGTGAAAAACGCATCATAGAAGATAATTTATTAGTGACTAAGAAAAACTATTGGGACTTAGACATATTTTGTGTTGCCAAGCAGTAGCATAGGTGGACAGCTTGAGAAACCAAAATTTTATTTCCATACAGTATCAAAATTTGTTGTTATGGAACAGTCATTAATGATTCTTTGGCATCATTCTTCAGGAGTTTCAGAATTTGTATTTATCACACTGGAACAGAGGAATGAGATGAGGGAATTTGGGACCACTTATCTCGTGTCATAATCAAGCACAATGGATAGGAAAACAATGAAACGTGAATAGGATAAGAAGCAGTCTGAAGTAAAAAGTGTTAAACGAGAGTTGGGAAGAATGTTTCTAGCTATTTCACTGAAACTAAGAAAAAGAGAAACAATAGGAACTTAGATAATAGAGTAATAAGGTTATACATGTGCCTTGCTAGTGTTTGATCCTGGGGACCCAATATGTTCCCAAGAGCACTGCCAGGAGTTCAGAGCTAGATATAAGATCTGAGCATGCTGAATGTAGTTCAAAAAGGAAAACTAAAACAGAAACAGGAAAAGGAAACATTGAAAATAATATGAACATCCATCTTAATACAGAAACTACTTATTTTTATATTGCTTTCTATTATCTTAAAGCTGGTATATATGAAATTTTTAATTTTCCACTTTAGAAAGAAGTAAATTCAGTGTGAGTCCAAGAACTTAAGAGTTCTCACCACTTTTGCTTCTCATCTCCTTCCTAGCAAATGGAATCAGCTAGTCATCCTATTTACCTGAAATCTCCTCAAAAAATGAGAGTTAATCTAGTTTATGTCTATATCACTTTCTCCTCTCTGTATGTGTGTGCTGTGCATGTCTGTGAGGTACATAATTTGTAACCTTAATGAGCACACAATCTAACACAGAACTTTGCAGAAAGTAACACTGTCAGATCCATGCTGACTGAGGTACAGAAAAGTTTCTGGTTGTCTCATCTTCACTATTCCCTTGTGATGAAAGAAATGTCAAGGAATATATATGGCCTTGTAGAAAATGCTTTGAAAACATCTTGTGTTGTCTAGGAGTTTTTATGAGTTCTAAGATTTGTGTAGGTATGTGGTCTATGTATATATTATTGAGTGAAAGTTGGAGGAGGAATTATACGGGCAATATCTTTGTCTTTGCTTTACAAAAAGTCGTTATAATCAGTTTTACAAGGTGGGAATTCATTCAAGAGCCCATTACTACCCATCTCCTATGAAATCACCCAATATCACTTCACTGGGTTCAACTCAATAATTTGGAAATTGCATTTGCTTTATTCCCTGGAACTGGGAGAAAGAATGATTACAATGAGGCATACGAATTCATTAATAGATTGGTTTTCTGTTGCAACGATGAGGTCTGTGATTTCTGGAGGCTTGACACTCTGGCCATTATTCTCCACTTAAAAAACTAGAATGATATTTAAAATTCATGTAAGGCTTGATTGCTTATGATGTTATTTCTATTGTATGACTTCAAAAGAACAATTAGTTATGTATTTTTTATTCCGATAATGTTACATCCTTTGAGCTGACAGGTACCTGCCAGGGAAAAATTACTTTTTAATAACTACTTATTTGTTGCTCCTTTTAGATTTCTTAAATATTCTCCTCAGGGCATAAACACATTTCTATATCTAGCTTTTTTAATGTGGTGTAAGAAAGAGCTCGAATTCTTAATTTTCCATTCTGACATTTCAAGTTGAACTTTAGGGCTATGTATGAACTCCTGGAATAAGAACCTCTATAAAAAAGATTTATGGTGGGAACAGTGTATACTTAGGAACGAAAGAAAGAGAGACAATATCAACATGCACCAATCTATAGCAGCTGGCAGCAGATCTTGTCAAAAAATAAATAAGTAAATAATCATTTTTGTTTTTATTTTTGTGCCGAACTCAATGCTACTCAAGGCAGCATTGGCTTGGAGGAACATATGTGATGCCAGGATTCAAACCTGAGTGGACCAAATACAAGGCAAGTGCCACACCCACTATAATATCTATCTGGCCCAATTTGTTCTTTAATGTATTTGATATTTTATTCTTCTTTCTTTATTTGTTTTAGTAAACATTTTTACATTGAATCCTTATTTTCACTTACTGAGATGACAGATTGTTGGTAAATAGACATAAAGCAAAACTTGCAAACAAGTGGTACAATTAATCCCAGATCATTTAAAATATTTAGGAAATGAATGCTTAAGTAGTCGATGAATCTTACCTAAATATAAAAATTGGAACTAATCTAAATAATAAAATAGGTTATAAAGCATTGCATGTCAATTTAAAATAGGAAGTTAACTTAACATTATAAATATATGTATAAAAGTACCTAAATTGGGGAGGGGGTGGAAAAAAGTACCTAAATTATAGGAAAGATTTTTTTTTTGCCCTGAACCTCCTATACAAAAGATCTTAAGTGGAAAAAATAAGACCATACAATGATTTTTATAGCAGTGTTCACTATGTAAAATGTATTGATATGGACAGTCAAATGGTATGAACTTTGCATGAACCTATTGATTTATTGCTATTACAGTATTTTTTTGTGTTCTTTCGGGGGGAAGGGAACACTGGATGATGCTCAGGGGCTACTCCTGGCTATGTGCTCAGAAATTGCTCCTGACTTGAGGAACCATATGGGGAACTGGGGGATCCAACTGCGGTCTGTGCTAGGATAGGACATGCAAGGCAAATGACCAACCACTTGCACCACTGCTCTGGTCCTATTATTTTTTTTTAATTTTTAAACACTATAAATGAGCTACATTCACTGATGATAGTTTGTGTCAAAAATACACTTGATAGGGGGATTTGGGGTGCATGCTGGTGATACGGGTGGAGAGAAGACAACATTGGTGGTGTGGGAATATCCCTGATTCAATGTCACTATTCCTTAAATATTTCTGTGAAAGATTCACTTTGGTCACAATAGAAATATTTAAAAAAAAACACTTGAAATCAATGACAGTTTCCTCATGTTCAAGGTGATTCAATTGTACATTGGGACTACTTGTGGTCTGATCCATTGTAAATAACAAGTTCACAGGGCACTGAATAATATGTTGGAAGGCACTTATTCTTTTACAACTCTAAGTTTTACACCAGGGGAATATTTCAAATTGGTTAGTTTGCTGATTTCATAAATTCTCATTTTCAAACTTTCCCCTCAGTCTCTTTTTAATAAACTTTCATTAAAAATTTCTGAAATTTCATGCTGTAGTCTTACCTGTAGGTAAGATGTCCCATGTGAGGATGTTAAATTTAATTAGATTGTGTCTCAGTTACTTACAACTCAAGTAGGCTTTATAAGTAGGAAAATTTCAAACTTTCTACACTCAAGTAGGCTGAAAAGTTAGTTATGTCAAAGAACAACTATTCATTTATGTAACCACAATTATCATAAAACATTCCGGCGAATAATAAAAATTGCAACACTAAATTAAGTAAATCCTTTACCTGAGAAAATAAGCATTTTATAAAATTTCTTTAACTATTTGGGGCCCGGGAGATAGCATGGAGGCAAGGTGTGTGCCTTTCATTCATTGGTTTGAATCCCGGTGCCCCATATGGTCCCCCGTGCCTGCCAGGAGCAATTTCTGAGCATCTGAGCATGGAGCCAGGAGTAACCCCTGAGCACTGCCGGGTGTGACCTAAAAACCAAAAAAAAAAAAAAAACAATATTCATATCACATGCAAGAAGCAGGAAAGTTATAATTAAAATTCTCTAAAAACCTCTTCAACAATTGGAGTAAACTGAGTTTAGTAGAAGAAAAGAATTAATAAAAACTAGAGCAGAAATCACCATGATAGAAACCAAGAAAACAAAACAAAATTTAGGGAAGCCAGGAGCTCATCTTTGGAAAGATTAAGTAAACAAGATAGACAAATCATTGGTTGACTAACAATGACAAAAGGAGAGAGAGCTCGAATAAATTGGATCATAAATTAAAGTGGAGATATTACAACAAAGTTTTCAAAACCCAAGACTTTATGAGAATTTACTATAAACAATATTGCCCTGTTATGCTAGAGAAAATAGAAAAAATGGATATAGTTCTAGAAAATATATTCTCCCAAAACCTTATAAGGAGGGAGTAGATAGCATAAATAGACCAATCAGAAGCAATTAAGTTGAAATAGTAATTAACAACAGTTGCAATTCAGCCCTTGATGGGGCTGGAAGATAATGAGATGGAGGATGGGTCTTTCTCCTCCAGCTTGGACCACTTGTCTGCCACCCTGTTCAGCCTGCAGGTCTGATGGTTAAGAATAGCGGCAGGTAGAAAACTCACAGGCAGTCAGGCTTCAGGAGATATCTGCTTTATTCAGTGAATAAGGCTGAAGAAACCCCCAGCCTTCCTCAGACCCTTGCTTTTATAGATAAGAATCAGATACCACGGTAAGGTGGGAGCAGAATACCAAGTAAGGAATAATCCAATATACTATCACCAGATTACACCATAGGGTGGGTACAATAATTGATTAGGGTAGGATCTTAAGCTAATAATATTATGGAAATGTTTTCATATATAACAAACAACCTCTCCCAAAATGAAAGTTCAGGCTCTTATGGGGTTATAGGTGAGCTTTTAATCAAACATTCAGAGAAAATTTACTAATCGTTCAATATATGTAAATTTGGGGGGTTTGTTTTGTTCTTTTTTGGTTTTTTTTTGGGGGGGAGGTCACATATTGTGGGGCTCAGGGGTTATTCCTGTCTCTTCCTCAGAAATCGCTCCTGGCAGTCGGGGGGATCATATGGGACCTCAGGAACTAAACCCAGGTCTGTTCCAGGTCTGCTGCATGCAAGGCAAACACTCTGTATCTGTGCTTTATCACTCCAGCCCAATATATGTAAATTAGTAAATATTGTGAACCAATCAATAAAAG
>PVKC010043772.1:0-11709 GCA_004027635.1 Crocidura indochinensis | reverse complement strand
TTGTAGAAGGTGTATCAATACAGATGTGAGGGGAGAGATCTCCCTAAGTTCCTAATAAGAGCTTATTAGAAGTTTGTGTTGTATGCAAGTGCATGTTTGTCAGCAGATCTGGGAGATGAACTGCTCCCCAGTACCACACTGCTACAAGAATTTGACTCAGAAATGGTCTGTCTTCCTGACAGGGGGCAAATGCTAGAGATTAATTATCTCCAGCAAAAAGAGCTAAAAGGGGTTGAAAATTAAGCTAAATATGAAATATCTGGCTATAGTTAAAGTTTAGGAAGCATCTAATTTAAAACAGGATGCAGATAGGTTGGAGGTAGGTGGGTGAATGTATTCAGATGGTAATAGCTAGTGTTAAGTAGAAACAATGAAATGAGGTTAACAAAAAATACATCAAAAGTGCCTGATTGATGTGACTAAAGACTGCCTTCCAAAGGAAATGGTGGGAGTACCTTCCTGAGGACTATTAAAAGCAAATGTTTCTGAGCTGTGGATGACAAAGGTAAGGCATCAGGTTCTTTTTCCCAAACCCAATCTCCAGGCTAGAAAGCTCCTTCCAGCTCTGGTACTTAATTCTCTACTGGGAGCAAGACCAGAGCTGCATCAATGAATTTCTCTCTCTCTCTCTGTCTCTCTCTCTCTGTCTCTCTCTCTGTCTCTCTCACTCTATTTTTAATAATTTATTTATTTAAGCATTGTGATTACAAAAATGTTCATAGTTGGGTTTCAGTCTATCACCACCCTTTATCAGTAACTTTTCTCCACCCCCAATTCCTCTTTCCCTCCTCCCCCACGCCCTGCCAGTCTTTTAGTCAGGCATTCTATTTCTCTCTCACTGTCATTGCCCTGGTAGTTGTTAGTGCAGTTAGTTCTCTAATACGTTCACCATTCTTTGTGGTAAGCTTCTTATCATGGGCTGGTCCTTCAGGCCAGCATCTCTATTTTCTCTGGGTATTATTACCCTACTGCCTTTTATTTGTCTTAAATCCCACAGATGAAAGAGACTATTCTGTATCTATCTCTCTCCCTAACTCATTTCACTCAGCATGATAGTGTCCCTGTACTTCCATGTATAGGCAAATTTCATGACTTAATTTTCCTAACAACTGTTTGGTATTTCATTATGTTGATGTATCACTTTTTTTTTTTATGGGCCACACCCGGCGGTGCTCAGGGGTTACTCCTGGCTGTCTGCTCAGAAATAGCTCCTGGCAGACACGGGGGACCATATGGGACGCTGAGATTCGAACCAACCACTTTAGGTCCTGAATCGGCTGCTTGCAAGGCAAACGCCGCTGTGCTATCTCTCTGGCCCCTGATGTACCACTTTTTGAAGAAGCTTTCCTTACTTCATTTTGTGTTTCTTGCCCCTTTGTCAAAGATTAATTGATTATCTGTCTGGTGGTCATTTTCTGAATATTCAAGTTCGAGTCTATTCCATTGATCTGTGGGTTTGTCTTTATTCCAATACCATCTTGTTTTAATGACTATTGCTTTGTAGCACTATTTAATGTTGGGCAAACTGATGCTTCCCTTCTTTTTTCCCCTAAGGGTTGCTTTAGTGATTTCTGGGTATTTATTGTTCCAAATGAATTTCAGGAGTGTTTGAGCCACTTCTTTTAAGAATATCATAGGTATCCTTACAGGCATTGCATTAAATATGAATAATGCTTTGGGAGTATTGCCATTTTAATGATATTAATCCTCCCAATACATGAACAGTGTATGTCTCCATTTCCTTGTGTCCTCTTTTATTTCTTGAAGCAGGGTTTTGTAGTTTTCTTTGTGTAGGTCCCTCATCACTTTAGTCACATTGACTCCAAGGTATTTGAATTTTTGTGGTGCTATTGTGAATGGGATTTTAAAAAACATCTCTTTCTTGTCTATCATAATTTGTGTATATGAAGGTCATTAATTTTTGTGTGTTAATTTTATAGCCTGTCACTTTACTATATGAATCTACTATTTCTAGGAGCTCTTAGTAGAGTCTTTAGGATTTTCTAAATATCGTACCATGTCATCTGCAAACAGTGAGATCTTGATTTCGTTCTTTCCTGTCTAGATGCCCTTGATATCTTTTTCTTGTCTAATTGCTATGGCAAGTACTTCCAGTACTATGTTGAATAGGAGTGGCAGAAGGTGCAGCCTTGTCTTGTGCCATATTTTAGAGGAAAGGCTCTCAGTTTTTCTCTATTGAGTATAATAGTTGCCATAGGTTTGTAGTAAATGGCCTTGACTATATTAAGAATAGTTCCTTCCATTCCCATCTTGAGAGTTTTTATTGCGAGTGGGTGTTGGACCTTATCAAATGCTTTCTCTGTATCTATTAATATGATCATGTGGTTTTTATTTTACCTTTTGGTGATGTGGTGTATTATGTTGATTGTCTTGCATATGTTAAACAATCCTTGCATCTCTGGAATAATTCCTACTTGGTCTTGGTGGATGTATGACCTCCTTGATGAGGATTTGGATCCTATTTGCTAGGATTTTGCTGAGGATCTTTGCATCTGTGTTCATCAGGTATATTGGTCTGTCATTACCTTTTCTTGTGGCATCTCTCTCTGGTTTTGGTATCAGGACAATGTTAGCTTTATAAAAAATATTTGTGAGTGTGTCTGATTATTCTTCAATTTCCTGGAAGAGTTAAACAAAAGTTTGGCAGTAGATCCTCTTGAAATGTTTGAAAGAATTTGTTAGTGAATCCATCTTGGTGTGGGCTTTTGTTTCTGGGAAATTTTTTGATTACTGCTTTAATTTCCGCAATAACAATGGGTCTCATCAAATATGCTAGATCATCTTGGTTCAACATTGGGAAGTTATAGATCCCAAGAATTTATCTATTTTTTACAGGTTCTCAAAGTTCCAGAGTTTCTCAAAGTAGTCTCTGATTACCTTTTGAATTTCTATAGTATCTGTAGTAATAGTAATATCCCCCTTTTTCATTTCTAATTCGGTTTATTAAGTTTCTCTCTTCCTTTTGTTGTGAATTTTGCTACTGGTTTATTGATCTTGTTCATTTTTTTTCCAAAAAAAATACAGCCTTTGCTTTTATTTATCTTCCAGATTGTATTTTAGATTTCCAATTCATTAATTCAAAGCTTAATTATTTCCTTCCATTTGCCTATCTTCGGTTTATTTTGTTGTTCACTTTCCAATTTTATAAGTTGTGCCATTAAGTTATTTATATAGACCCCTTCTTCCTTCCTGACAAGTACTTGCAAAGCTATATATTTTTCTCTTAGTATCGCTTTTGCTGTGTCTCACTAATTCTGATAATTAGTGTCTTCTTTCTCGTTTGTTTCCAGGAATCTTTTGGTTTCCTGTTTGATTTTATCTCTGACTCACTGGTTTTTCCTGTGTGTCCATTTATTAATCACTTCTACTTTATTTCTCATCTACATTATGTTCTGAGAAGGTAATTTGTATAATTTCTATCCTCTTGATCTTATGAGGTGTGTTTTATTGGCCAGCATGTAGTCTATTTTGGAGAATGACCCATGTGCATTGAAGAATAAAGAGTATACAGTTCTCAGGGGCTGCAGAACCTTATATATATGTATATATAGAGAGGTATGTAGATAGACATATCTATATATACATAGAGATATGTATATGTACATACATATACATACCTACTAAGCCAACATATTCTATTTCTCCTTTCAGAGCTAGTCTATTCAGGTTTCAGCCTGGTTGACCTATCAAGGGCAGTGTTGAAGTCTTCCACTATTATTGTGTTGCTATTGATGTATTTCTTAGAATTTGTCAGCAGTTGTTTTAAATATTTTGCTGTTCCCTCACTGGGTGCATATATGTTTAGGAGTGTTATTTCTTCCTGTTGTACATATCCTTTGATTATAAGATATATCCATCTCTGACCCTTGTATTTTATTTCTATTCGATGTCATCTGATATTAGTATGGCCACTCCAATCCTTTTAAGGGAGTTGTTTGTTTGAATGGTTGTCCTCCAATCTGTGACTTTGAGTCTGTATTTATTCTGACTATTCAGATGTGTTTCTTGTAGTCAGAAAAACATTGAATTTAGTTTTTGATCCATTTTGCCTCTCTGTGTCTCTTAACTGGTGCATTTAGTCTATTGACTTTGAGAAAGATAATTCTCATGGGATTTAGTGTCATTAGTAGGAGTTTGGTGTGTCTGCTGCTCTGTCTTGTTTAAAGTACTTGAAGCAGTACTTAAAACTAGAATTCTTAAGAGACCGCATATACAGAGGAGTTTTAAAATGGGTTTCAAAGCAATTACATAATCTAATACCTACATTTTAAAGTTAGTGGCATTGCCTCTTTAAATATGCCTATAAGATTGAAAAGCAACCAGATCTAAGAATAGCCCTTCTAGTTAATTCAATCCTATTGGATATAAAATTGCAAGACAACACTGACTTATAGTTATTAATAAAGTCACCCTTTGTGTGAAAATTGTAAAAGGATAAAAGTAATTTACATTAAAATTAACTTATTTTGATTTTTAATATTTCTTACTACATCAAAAGGTATTCTTGCTGGTATTCATGCTTTTAGTTTTGGAGCTGTAGAGATAGTAGAGTAGTGGGAAGGGCATTTGCCTGGCATATGTCTGACCTAGGTTTGATCCCTGGCATCCTATAGGGTGTAAGCCCTAATCACAACCAAGTATTTCCTTAAACTAAACAACAATAACAACAACAGCAATATATCCAAGTGTCTTTAGTCTTGATTTTAGATTCCCTTTTGTTTAGTAGTGATATTGAATAATTCTGAAACAAAAACTGAACAGAAATGACTTATTTTTCATCTTATGTCTGCAATCCTATTGAAATAACTCAAAAGTCACCATTCTGGAAATGAATTTGATCATGATAGAAATGAAATTTAATAAAGACATCTTATAAAATATAGCAAGTTGAAAGGCCACTTCCTCGTATTATGGAAATCGTGATTATCTGTACTTGACTTAAAGACACTAGTGAAGAAAGGTTCCAAGAGAATGCCAAGGTATTATACCAGGCATCAAACATTCTGTGTTGGGAAATAAATCAGAGAAAGACAAACACTGTATTTCTCTCATGGGTGGTACTTAGAAAAACAAAATAAATGTTACTTTGATAAAATAAAATATATTTAAAAAACCCAACAAGGGCCTGGAAAGATAGCACAGTGGCGTTTGCCTTGCAAGCAGCCGATCCAGGACCAAAGGTGGTTGGTTCGAATCCCGGTGTCCTATATGGTCCCCCGTGCCTGCCAGGAGCTATTTCTGAGCAGACAGCCAGGAGTAACCCCTGAGCACCGCCGGGTGTAGCCCAAAAAACAAACAACAACAACAACAACAACAACAACAACAACGAAATCGTGCCCAGGCATGCAGCAAGTGACCTTGGAATCAACATTTATGGTAAAACTGTGACCGGGTGACGAATCCCCAAGTGCCTCAATGAAAGACACAAGTGCACATCTAAATGGAAGTTTGGCACCATTTCCAGCCCCTCCTGACTCTTTAGCTCCACTTCTTTCCTCAGGGTAAAGCCATAAGAAGGGAGCTTCCAAGTTTTCAATCAGTTCAATTTCGCCTTTACACTTTTTTGAGGGTAGAGGGTAGGGGCAGGGCGTAGGGGTAGAAGGAAGGTTTGTATTTGGGAGCTATTCATGCCTCCGTGTTCAGGGAAGATTTCTGGTGAAGTTTGAGGGACCATAGGCTGTTTGATTCTTGGGATCAAACTGGGCATTGGCTGTATGCAAGTCAAGTGCCTTAATCCCTTTATTATCTACCTGGACCTGTTCTTTACTCTGTTTGGGCCACACCAGGCAATGTTCAGGGGTTACTCCTGGCTCTGCACTCAGGATTTTTTCCTGACAGGCCTGGGGGACCATATGTGATGCCAGAAATGGAACCTGGCTCGTCATGTGCAAAGCAAATGCCCTATACACTGTACTATTGTTGCTGGACACTGTTCTTCACTCTTGATTGTTTTAAACTAGCCCTCCATTCTAGTCAAATCCCTAAGTATCTTTCATCAGACAAATCTTAGTGTAATTCCCACTTTTAAACAAAATTTGAAGTTCTGGATTAAATTTTGGAAGAAATAAATTCTCTCTAACACTGATACTGCCATCCATTTTTTATTTTTAAAATTCTTTAAGTAACTATGAAATTAGTTATTCGTGATTGGATTTCAGGCATAGTGTTTCAACCCCAATAGCTTTATTAGTGTCCACCTCCCTCAATCATAGCTCCCTCCATTCAATTTGACTCCCTCTTATCAGTCTTCTAAAATAGATGCTCTCTCTCTCTATATATACATATATACATATATGTACATGTAAATATAAATATATACATTTCCACTATTCTTTACTTTTGTTTTATGATTCCATGAAGTAGATAAATATGCAGGGTAAGATGCAGACTACTGAGAACTAAAACTGGTTACTTTCCTGCCTGTATCCACTCACATCCATTTTTGTTTATGTGGCTGAAATTTACTTAACTATACTCAATACCACTGAAGGCCTTCACTATTGTTTTTTTAAAAGGAAATATTAATTCTTTATTTTATATATATGTATATGTATATACATACTTTGGTTTTTGGGTCACACCCGGTAGCGCTCAGAGGTTACTCCTGGATCTATGCTAAGAAATCGCTCCTGGTAGGCTCACGAGACCATATGGGATGCTGGGATTTGAACCATCGTCCTTCTGCATACAAGGCAAACACTTTACCTCCATGCTATCTCTACGGTCCCAATTCTTTATTAAAAATGTATAAAATTCTGGGGCCAGAGAGATAGCACAATGGTAGGGCGTTTGCCTTGCATGCAGCCAATTCAGGACAGACGGTGGTTCTAATCCATGCATCCTATATAGCCCCCTGTGCCTGCCAGGAGCAATTTCTGAGCACAGAGCCAGGAGTAACACCTGAGTGCTACCGGGTGTGACCTAAAAACCAAAAACAAACCCTCCCCTCAAAAAAAACCCCAAAAAGAAAAAGTATAAAATTCCTTAGTAAGCTACGAGTATGCAAACCTTTCTTAACCTAATAGAGGGCAACCAGCAGTGAAAATCAGGCCTTCAGACTTCTAGAAGTCAGCACCTGGCACATTTTAGTTTAAATCTTAGTCTGTCTATGTAAAGGACATGTTGTCTGTGCATAATGGGCTCTGGCCAAGTGTCCCTGTTCAGATCTGCATTCTCACTATAGATAGGATCAGGAGCTGGCCATATAGGCCACCACAGCAGGGTAAACAATCCTAGTAACTAAAACAGATGCTGTCTGGTCCAGCTATATAGCTCACTATCTTTCTTCTTATTTTTTTTTTAACTTTAAGTTTTATTTAAAAACTTTGATTGATTGGTTTTTGGGCCACATCCAGCAGTGCTCAGGGGTCACTCCTGACTCTGCACTTAGAAATCATTCTTGACATGCTCAGGAGAGTATATGAGATGCTGGGCCCTTCTTGGGTCAGCGGCATGCAAGACAAATGTCCTACTGCTATGCTATCTCTGCAGCCCCTATAGCTCACTACCTAGTTGGAGAAAAAGAAATTCAGAAAAGTCAGGTGTTTTTTGAGTTCTGCTTGCAGGTTTAACAGAGTAAAGTCAGAGATAGAATTCAAAGTGTGGAATACATGTCTAACACTCACAAGGCCCTGAATTAGATTTCTGGCATAGCAAGGTTTCCTAACCATCATGTGATGTGGCCCTGATGGTCCCCTGCTACTTCCAGGCTGCAAACTGTGCATGGCAGAATTACTAAAGCAAAAGGTCCACAGCATTAGACCCAGCATCCTTGAGAAATTCTAAATTCCTCCATCAATGTTTCTTTGTGGTTTTAGTTGAAAACAACTTTTTTCAGGGATCTCTATCATTTTAATATCTAGTGATATGTAATTTTCCAGCTGTATTTTAAGTTATAAGTTTGGGATTTGTGCTACAGAAATATCTACAAGAGACCATATCACAGAGGAGAAATTTGGCAGATAAAGACCCTCCTCTGATTTATATGACTGAATGATCCTAAGACTGTGTTCAGTAAATGAAGTTATTAGACTTTTAGGTGTGGTTTCTTCTCCATGACAGCACAGGGTTGAGTGTCCATTTCTTATAACTTGTCTCTAAGAGGCACATAAATGCACCACTAGGAAACTTTAGTAAGAATGCTCTCCAATACTGAATGTGTTTTTGTTTTTTGAGCCACACCTAGCAGCACTCAGGGGTTACTCCTGGCAGTCTCAGAGAACCATATGGGATGCCATATGCAAGGTAACATCCTACCCACTGTGCTATTGTTCTGGCCTTGAACAATCTTTTTTTGTTTTTTGTTTTTGGGTCACACTCGATGACGCTCAGGGGTTACTCCTGGCTATGCACTCAGAAATCGCTTCTGGCTTGGGGGGACCATATGGGACGCCAGGATTTGAACTACCGTCTGTCCTGGATACGCTGTTTGCAAGGCAAAAGCCCTACATTTGTGCTTTTATTGCTCTGGCCCAACCATATTTTCTTTTCTTTTTTTTTTTAATTTTTTAACCATATTTTCTTAACCAAAACAAACTTAGTTATGAAATGAAAGCTTATCCTAAATGTATGTTGGAAATTATTACTTTAAAAGCAAGAAGTAGGAGAAATAAAGATGATACTAATATGGAAATTATTTTCTGAGCATGTTTGAATTGGATCCTTTTGAAATTCAACTATTTTTCATCTAGAGAACCTTCAGTGAAGGAAAAAAAAAAAAACCCCTTGGCAAAGGATTACAGTAAAGAAGCATTGGCCAGGGTTTCTAGAAATATGCAGATTGTCATGTGAACGGAACATCAGTTAAGGGTGAATTAAAAACAAAATCTGAAACAAATCCTTCTGAATTTTTCTTAAAGTCGATGCACACTCAGATGCAATAACATGAATTTTAAAATGGTTTATTTGAGAAAATCTTGTGATTTACATTTCAGCATTTCTTCAACTCCAAAACTAAGGAAATGATTCATGGGTCTGGTATGCTTTTGAAAAAAATATTTATGCTCTGTAAAAATGTACATTCATATATATTGACATGAACATATTTTAAGAAAGTTCAAGCATGTACAAGCATTGTTCCATCTCACAAAATATACTCATTTTGTTGGGAATATTTTTACTAAGAAAAATCTTCAATTTAACAAAGGGCTTAACACTAAGCAATTTAAAGTTGTAAATAAAATTTAGTCTATAGAGGTTATTACACATATTCTGTTCACACATTCTGCATCTGTGTGACTAAACTGATTAGACGAGATATTCAAGAGGGGGCAAGTTCTAGAAATTACCAAATTAAGCAGGTGCCTCATATGAAAGATTCTGAAACATCTGTCAGTTATAAAGACATTTAAATATGAGGGTTAGTCCTCATCTGCACACACCAGTTCCATTTTTTAATTCATTCACACATTATAATAAATTTTTGGTTATGAATCTTTTCAAGGGCTTGAATCATTTCTGAAACATGAGAAATAGTGAAGAAGGGTTTAAAAGAGAAAAATTTTTAAAAGAAATTCTTATTTAACTTACATTAACATATTTGCTGAGGCAAAAGCAAGCCTTTAACATTGAAAAAATGGTAGTTTTCCTTTTTTAGTTAAAGACTAAAAGCTGTCTCTTACAGTGCTGGGTTCTTAAGAGAGCCAAGGTCTTCTGCCCAATTTTATCTCTTTCCTTCCTACCAGACTTACCACTGACTGCTTCTAACTTAAAATCAATTGCATGGCAAGGAAAACATTCAAATTTATATTCCCAAGGTTTTTTAAACGATAATTGTCTTAATACAAATGCAAGCAATTAGAATTTAAAACTCTTCTAATTTTCTTTTCATTTGTAGTTGTTAAAATCAAAACAAAACCTACACACAGAGTTCTGGAAGTTTCTTATATAAACCAACAGTTCTTTGGCAATGTTAGAATGAGTAAATCCATGCTAGTTAACATATTTATAGGAAGTAATTCAAGTGTTGAAATAGGAAAATAAAAAGAAATGCTACTAAAGTCCATTTGAAAGAAATGGGTCACGAGACATTTTGTCTTTTAAGAAATTCTTCACAAAACCACAAATACAAGTGAATGAATTTAACTTTTCCTTAAAACAAATGGGTATTAGGTGACAATTTCTAGTTATTAAAAAACAAACCCCTGACCACACAAAAAAATTTAGAGACCAGATTCAGTAAGTATTAAACAAGTGCCTTAATTTTAGTATACCAGTTCAAATTAACAATCAATTGCACCTTTAATTTGATGTCAAAAAATACACTAAATTCCACTACATACGTTGCATAAGGTGCTTACAGTTCTGTAATCATAGTATCTTCCTCCCTTTAATATTTACGTGACATTTGTCAGTTTTAAATACTACCGATTAAATAAATTAAAGAAAAAAAAAAGGACCGTTCAATTCTCGCGATTCGAGTCAAAAAAAGAATACAGGAGTACTAGTTTTCAAACCCAATTTTTTAAGAGAGTCATAGACACCGAATTAGTGTATTAAAAGTGGCTAGAAAAATACACATGATCACAAGTTCTCAGAGAGCACTTTCGAATCCGGCGAAGAGGGAGGGGAAGAGAGGCGCGGGGGAAGTCTCGTAATGATCGGGAGAGTCCAGTCAACAGATCCAAGGCTGATTAAATAAGAGTCTTGACAGGTTATTGTTCTAGGTGGCGGTCCTAAGGAGGAGTGTGAGTCGCCCGAACCTTGTCCCGGGAGGTGGTTCGGCCATCACACCTGGTCCCGGAGCCGGGCCAGCCTCTGGGACAGTTCGTCCTGCTCGGCCGAGGCGACGCTGGTGCCCACCGAGCCGGTCTGGCCCTGGGGCAGCTCCATGTTGAGGTCGAGGCCGGCCTCGTCGGCCATTTCCTGCAGCAGCATGTCCACCTGGTTCTGGGGCGTGGTGAGCGTGGTGGTGCTGCTCATGGTGTCCTCCATCTGCTGCGTCTGCACGTCCAGCGTCTCGAATTGGTGCTCGAACTTGTCCATCAGGGCCGAGATCTTCTCCAGGTTCATGGTCTTGAGCGTCGCGTCCATCGACTTGACCACGCCGGCCATGGACTTGGTCACCTTGCCCATGGTCACGGCCGTCTGCACCCGCGCGGCCACGGCGTCCACGCGCGCGCTCATCCGCAAGAAGTTCACCGCCTGGTTCTTCTGGCGGATGGCGTTCTCCGCGTGGATGCGCGCCACTTCCATGTTGCCCTTCTGGATGGCCTTCTTGATCTTGGCCTTCTCGGCCTTCTCCTCCTTGTCGCACTTCTTGGCGCTCCGGCTCAGCTCCTTGGCCGCGAACTTCAAGTTGAACAGGTGCTTCTCCATGTTGGACATGGCCGATCGCCCGGTCGGCGCAGCAGAGACGCGGACGAGGGAGGGAAGAGATCCGCCGCCGTTCTCCGCCGCCGCCGGCCGCTCCTTTGTTTTGGTCGCACTTCCTGTTTCCGGGGAGCGCGGCGCGGGCGATGACGTCAGAACGCAGCGCCGAGGCGTGGCCCCGCCCAGAAGCGGAAGTCGCGGGAGGGCGGGACCCTCGGGACTGATGGCTGCGGGTCGGGTGGCGCCGCTCTGCTACGAGCCCCAACGCAGATCTAGCTGGTTGGATTATGCGGCCCCGCACCGACCGCGCTGGATTCGGCCTCTGTTAAACAAGGCTCTATTATGTGCACTTAGTGTGTGTGTGTGTGTGTGTGTGTG
>PVKC010043771.1:0-11710 GCA_004027635.1 Crocidura indochinensis | reverse complement strand
TCTGTGTATTGGTTTATGGGAAACACATGAAAGTGCTCAGGATTTCCTCTTGGGCACCAGGGAGCATTCCTGGCATTATTGAGAGGAATGTTTGTAGTGCCAGGATTAAAATTGGGTTGGCTTCATACAAGCCAATCATGTTACCTATTGTACTATTCCTCTGGGTCAATTTATGTCTTAATAATTAATACACACACACATATATATATGTAATGAGACACAGCCATTTTCTTACCTGTTTACTAAAGAAATATTCTTGAAATTATGATCTTAAATTAAAAAATTCAATTTGCAGATGTGTAGTAGCTGAAATCTGTGAGGTACTGTGACAGCATAGCAGAAACCACATAGAGAATGAGTTCCCAAAACATACATATAAGCCTCCCTACGTTCTAATTAAATGAAGATAAGAGATATCAGGAGATATTTAAAGAAAGAAGTTTCATGGGGAAAAAAATAAACCATGTTTGGGAAGAGAAGCTCTAGTAAGGACTTTTGTATTATAAAAGTACTTGAGTTCTGAACATTTATTTCATAAGGGCTCTCCAATTTTCAGTACTCATTTAATACCGCTAACTGGAGGTTGCCAGTTTCATTTCATTGTAAGCCTTTGGAAAAGAAAAATGTCCCCAAATCAGAGGGACTTGAGTTAAAGAGAAATTACACCAGACACTTGTCAGAAATGGTAAGATAGATTGTATCTGAACGGCAGCGCTGGGAAAAGAAGGGTTAGTATAAAATTGAACCCAAATTTTCTCAAACAAATAATGAGTTTTAAAGTGTTAGACTTAGAGAGTAAAAGAGTATGTTAATGAGAGATTAGGTTACTGGTATTTCCTAATTTATCTTGATTAGAGAGAATTTTATAGGACCACGGTAAAGCAAAATGTAGACAGGAGTGGGAGCTCTCCTGATGTTTACGTGTCAGCGGTGATGGTTTTTCTGGTCTTATAAAAATGTAATTTTTCTGGGCTATTTAGAGCACTTTTCTCGCACAGGACTGATTCAGGTATAATTCCTTGCACTGTAAGTGGTCTGAGAGACCAGAAGTGATCCTTGAGTGCTGACAAGAGTTCGCTCTTAGCACCAGTGTGTGTGAGCCAAAGCAACAACAACAACAACAACAACAACCAGAGAGGAGGAATAGTTATTATCGCACTGTATATTTGACTAAAGGTGGGAGAAATTTTACTCCCCAGAGAAATCATTTTCAATATATTTGCTAATGAAATATTTTAAGAAAAGGGAGGTCAGGGAATAGAAACAGAAAGGAAAATGGCTCCAATGCATTCATGTTGATAGTAAAATTAAAAAATGCTTCAATATCTTGAGGGACACAATTGCATGCTGTTACATCTTCCAGGGCACTGTGGAAGAGTACAAAACTGCTTCCCAAATTTCTCCAATCTCCTAACACTATCACTAGTATCACTATTACAAATGTCAATTCTCTCCTATAAATCTATAATGGACGTTAGAAAGCCTCTTTCGCTTCTATTTACAAAAAGATCTCCTAAAAGATCTAAAAATGTGTATATTTTTTCAGAACAACT
Organism: Crocidura indochinensis; assembly: GCA_004027635.1. Classification (NCBI taxonomy): domain Eukaryota; kingdom Metazoa; phylum Chordata; class Mammalia; order Eulipotyphla; family Soricidae; genus Crocidura; species Crocidura indochinensis. Next base: position 10,157 of record PVKC010043771.1, on the reverse strand, counting down.
AATAATCTCCCTAAATATGAATTTAGGGATATAAATAATCAAAGAAAAAATTCATCTGATACCTTCTGCTTTCAAACCTGCTGCAAAAAGGAATCTGGGGAATGATTTCATGATATTTGTCTTTTCCATTTTTGCAAGTTTATAGTTATCATAAAGATTTACAAAATAATCCCCACTGCAGTAAGAATAGCAGGTGAACCAGTGCTTCTTTAAAACCACTACATTTAGTGCCTATCCTCTAGATTTAAGCCAGATATATTTAATCATCAATCTTCATATATTTCAATATATTTTTCTCTTTTTTTTGTTGATAAGTAGTGATGCTCAAAACTTACCCCTGTAAGGTGTAAAGGGAACTGAATGTGGTGTCTGTGATCAAATTAGAACAGCATTGTGTAAGACTAGTGTCCTATATGAAATACTTTCTTTCCAGCCCTGTTATTTTTTCCCAACTTGCTCCATATTATTGTGTAGACAGAACTCCAAAATATTATTTATCTCAAACTTTTACTTAGGCACCGTGATGTCAATATTATAAAATACAGAGTTTTAGGCATACAATGATCCAATATGGCACCTACTACCAGAGTTCAAGTTAAATCTTCCAATGCCACAAGGTTTTCTCACCAACCCATCTCCCTTCCCTAACTCACTTACATAGGCTTGTTATATTTAGTTATGTGTTATTCCTTTGCTATCTATTTTTATATTCCACAGGTGAGAGAAATCATGCTGCATTTGTTCTTTCTCAATCTGTCTTTACTCAGCATAATGACTACTAATTCTATCGCCATTACAGCAGAGTACATAATTTCATCCTTTCTTTTCTTATGCCTGATTCATCTTTTTTATGCCTTATACAGTATACCATTCTCTATATAATACAATTTCTTTATCCTAGAAATAGAGATTATCTATAAAACACACATGTTCAGCCTTTTTAAAAAGACGAATGAATAGTTTGAAGAAGTAAAAGCAGAAGGAATAAAGAAATATCTACTATTAAATATTTTTAGATTCCTGAATTAAAGTGCCTCTATCAGAAGAGCAGAGGGACTTGGAGTTGAAATCAGAATTACTCGTGCATGAAAGAGTCACCTTAAAGATGTATAAAAAGTCAATTACTCAATAGTTAATGCCTTCTTTATTTAAAGTCATTAATTTGAACCTTGTGAAACCAGTAATAATTTTTACATGAAAAAAATCACCATTTAACTAAAATATAGAGTCGCTTTTATAAGTTTAAAACTAATCCTAGAATGTGAATAACTACATCCCGACTCAAGGTGCTTTACTATGAAGTATAGAATAATTTTAAAGATTAAAGAATGTTTTAAATAGCAGGAGGTAAAAGGAGGGAAACTGATACCTCGTTTACGTGCTATATTTCACAAATTTCTTACAACGTGTTCACCTTATTCACCCACTAAATCTAAATGAGAAAAAAGAGTTTCCAGGGGTCGAAGCAACTGCCCAGAGAGGTAGGGTGTTTGTCTTGCACGTGGCAACCTGGGAAGGATCCAGGTTCGATCCCCTGCATCCCATATGGTCCCCCAAGTCTGCCAGGAGTGATTTCTGAGGACAGAGCTAGGAGTAACCCTTGAGTGCTGCCAAGTATGGCATTAAAAACAAACAAAAAACTCAAAAAATAAATTAACAATAATTTCTAATAAGACAGATGAGACAAATGTGATATTTGTTATAGTTGTTTTTTTATGAATGCCTTACAACCTGTCCTTAAACTATGGGATTAATATAAACATCAAGTTCATATATATAAGGGCTATAAACCAATATGCTATATGACCTAAAATTAATGTATTACATGTTCTATTCAGAGTTATATTCTCTGGGGAAAAAGAAGCAAAAAAATGCACGAGTTATACAAAAAATCTTTAAGTAATAACTACAGTTCAGAGTATATGAAAACAGTATAATGAAGAGTACACTATTAATTATCACAATAAAGACAAACTATACACCACTAACTGCCTTATATGAACACAAACATACAAAATCATATTCATATGTGTACTCAAATTTAAACATTGGGATTACAGCTCATTGTCAGAGATTCTTTTGTGTTTGTTCATAGCATATAAACTTTCGACTAGACAGTAAATTAAAATTTATATTTTTACATTTTGTTTTATTTAATTAAAAATTTGCAAGTTAGAATTCTTTACAGTATGTTTCTTGGTCAATTCATCGGAGGAAACAAAGTAATCAGAGAATCATTTCTATTTTAATTTCACCATCATTACTTATATGTGAAAATACGTAGAAAAGTTTAGTCACACAGTTAGGCAGTTAATTGTGTTGAAAATACAATTGCATGCTCACAAAGAAAATCATGTCCCCAAGGGGGATATTTCTATTTAAAGTCTATTTTGGGGTCCTCAGGAACTTCTTTTACCTCTTGAAATTTGGAAAATAATATCAAATTCAACAATTATTACACCTAGCATTTGTTTTCAAGCCATAAATCTAAATGAGATTGAAAAGTGGAGGTAAGAAATTCAAAGCTCAAAAGTTAGCAACTGTGAACAAGACAAACAAAAATGCTCGGCAGGCCAGCATTTTCCTATGTACACAGTGAATAATTATGTTACATAAGGAACTGATGTTCTTCACAGTAGGACAAATCTTTTGTTGCAAACTCTAAACTTGATATGAAATTTTACTTTCCATTTTCATTCTTTGTGAAGAAATATTTTTGCACCTTTGTTCATCCTATATTCATGCTAAAATAAACTGTTAGGAAATGGAGGAACTTAAGAATGTTCTTCAGAGAATAATATATATATATATATATATATATATGAAATGATTGGAGAGAGATATATATATATCCAATCATTGGAGATATATATATATATATATATATATATATATATATATATATCCAATGATTGGAGATATATATATATATATATATATCTCCAATCATTTCCTAAATTTTCTAGCTTAGATGTTGTGTTATTGAATCAATATATTGTCAATATTTTCTTGAAAACATTTGTCTCTAATCTTAGCTAACCTGTTAAATGTTATATGACTTTTTAAGACACTGCACTAATAAAAATTTTGTGTATATTGATCTTTAGAAGTACATAATAAGGTAATCAAGATCGACTTATACATGTAATTAGCTGAAAACATAAAAATAACTTGCTATATTCCATACATTTATATATGAATGTACACATTTTTACATTTTATAATGAATATCTTGCACTAGGAGACTGTCTATGAAGCATTTAGGTAATATCTCTCTTTTCTAGGTTTTCCTCTGTCACTCTCTGGTTTGTACTTTGTATTTGTTTTATTTTGTTTTTCATAGTTTTGTGGTCACAGCTTGCTGTGCCCAGAGTTTACTAGTCATTCTGGCAATATTTAGGAGACAAAATAGAGTTTTAGGGATGAAACTCATATTACAAAAATCAATTTTGTCTTTAATTATCAATAATGTTCATTAGATAAATAATATATTTTATTTCTCAGGATTTTTTTTTAAATATAGAGGAGAATATTCTTACTCATTAGTTATAAGAATTCATGACCTCCTTTGTCCACTATTTTATAAATTATTGATATTGTACCACATTAATAATAGCATTTAATGGTTGTCAGGTGATAGATATCAGGTAAGATGATAATAAATAATAATTATGATTTATTTGTATATATACCAGGGATCAGACAGTGTTCTAAGTGCTTTAAGCATATTTTATTATGTAATAATGCAATATGATAAAATATTTATATTTAACAAATGACAGGTCAAGCCTTTGATTATTTTCCTGAATTATAAAGCAACTATATAGTAGAAGTGATATTCTAACTTCAGGATTCATTGTCATTAACTCCCAGATAAATTTGTGTCAAAGGACATCTGAGAAAAGAGATTAGCCATAGAGATAGATGACTGTAGTGCGAGACTGAAATCGCTATTTTCTGACAATTTGACAAAGAATCAATTCCAACTACCTATTTATCAAGAAAATCTTCATTTTCACCTATAATCAAAGAACCTCAGATTTATTTATAACATATAGATATTGTTGTATTCATATTTACTTAAGCATGTATTTCAAATATGTGTAGTTAAGTAGGACTTGGCTAGCATAAACACAAATAAATTATATACTAACGACCTTATTTGTTGTTTTCAGAATACATGAAAGAATTGAATATTTACATTCTTTATCTATTTCTGATGAACTAAAATTTAGTTACCATGTAAGGGTCCAGTAATAAATAGTAGCTTTGCAGCTTATGTTTATATAAAGGAAATGATTAAAAGTTTTTAAAATCTATGAAAATACCTTTTCTTCCACTAAATTTTATTGAGTTAAGGTAATTTTCACCTATTTTCAATTGATATTATCCAGGTACTCATCTTATTAGTTAAAGCACTTTGTGACAGGGATAGCTTAAATAATTTTCTAATTTCAAAAATCCAAGTTTTGAAAAAATGACTTTAAATACATTCACAACATGAATAATGTTAAGTAAACAGGATCTGATTAATTGGGCTCAAAAATGCTCTTATATTCATTATAGTCTTTCTTGATCTTTTCCCAAGAAAACTGAGAACTAATAAAAGGATATAACAATTTATATCATTTTTATTATTTACAATGGTACTAAATATTATTTTACTTTTTCACTGTCTTATGAGTTAACCATACAATCTTCTCCAAAGTTCTCAAGAAGTAACAAATCACATACAAAAGTCAATATTACCTTTTCCTATTTTATTTTTCCCAAATGTGTTTAATTTCCATATAAGCTTCTATTTAGTGGTTAATTTAAATATTAATAAAATACATCTATAAATTCTATGAGGTTTTCAACAAATTTCAAAAAATTTAAAAAGGGTCTTGAGATCAAATGTCTATTAATCGTGGTTATTCACTTTTCTTTAAAGAATATAAAATGCTAAATTTATTAACAAAATAGTTGCAACATGTATTGAATTTTTGAAATTTACTGCATTTTCAGGCAATGAACAAGATATTCATTTAATTTTCTATAGCATTACAAATCAAGGATATTTTTCTTTTTGTGGAGAGAGAAAGTCTGCTGATTATGGTATCAGAAAGTTCACCCAGAGGCATAAAGAGTAAATATTAGATTTTGAAGCATGTCCAACTAAATATGAATTTCAAGTTCTTAATCACATATCAACCAGTTTCAAAAAAGTCAAAAGCTTATTTGAAAACATATCAACATCATAAATCATTAGTGCTATGAAATGAAAATCACAGCGTTTGTCACTCACATCCACTTGAATTCTCATAATAAACAAGCTAGACTATAACAAATATTTTAGAAGAAAGTGAAAAAATAACAGAACTCCTTACAGTGTGGGTGGGCATGTAAAATGATGCAGTAGTTACTGTAGAAAAAAATGATCAATACTGTAAGCTGATATTAATAAAAGTTAACATACACAGGCATATAGCTATAACAATTACATAATATAGCCATGCAAATATTATTATACCAAATAATATCAGCAAATAACAAAAAGTGGAAATAACCCTAAGTATTTATTGGCTTTGAATAGATAAATGAAACAGGGTTCATCCCATAATGGAATATTACTCAGATATTAAAAGAAATACAATTATGATTGATGCTACAGCATGAACAGATTTCAATAATATAAATGAAGTGGATAAAGCTAGGCTCAAGATATCACATATTATGTGAATTTATATGGAATGTTTTAAGAAGGATGAAGTTAAAAAATACAACAAAGGAATGTTTCACTGGTGAAGGGTTTATATATATATAATTATAATTATTATATATATTATATATATTATATATATAATAAAAAATAAGGCATCCCAATGCTTACTACAGGCTGTGTTCTTTACATTGAGTGTATAGAAGAGGAGGTACATAAATGCTCCCCAAACACACCTCAAACCAGACCCTTTGCCTGGTCTGTATTGTGAATGGGGGGGGACAAAAAATACAACACAGGAAAATGTATATATGTAAGTTCCTAGGGCTCAGGCCAAAAGGAAAAGAAAGTAAACAGGGGTGAATATTTTCACTGTGATCAATAAGTCTCATATTATGCCCTAAGACTGATATATGATTATATTTTGCCACTTTATGATGGCACTAACAATTACTGAATTGTACACTCAAAATAATTTTTATTTATGATAATATATGTTAGTTAACTAAATTACTACAGTCATATGAAGTAAATTGCACTCATTAAATGGGTTTACCACTGAGATTGTGATAAAGAAAAATATTGTCTAAATATTTAATGTTAAAAGCAATAGAACATTATCTACATTAAGAATTTAAGGGGCCAGAAAGATAGCATGGAGGTAAGGCGTTTTTGCCTTGCATCAGAAGGACGGTGGTTCGAAACCTGGCATTCCATATGTTCCTCGAGCCTGCCATGAGCGATTTCTGAGCATAGAACCAGGAATAACCTCTGAGTGCTACAGGGTATGAATAATAAAAAATAAATAAAATAAAATAAGTATTGGCCTGAGTGACAGCACAGTGGTAGGGCATTTGCCTTGCAAGCAGCTGAACCAGGATATGGATTTGATCCCTAGCATCCCATATGGTCCCCAAGCCAGGAGCTATTACTGAGCACAGATCCATGAGTAACTCCTCAGCGCTGCTGTATGTGCTCCTGACCCCCCAAATAATTTCAGTTCAGCACACAGAAAAGAATGTAGTGTGACTTTGGCTCTAGGATATCAAGCGTAATCAGGAAACCATATTGGTGCCAGGAATGAAACCCAGGTTAACTCATATATCCTAATAGCTGTATAATATATACATATATATTACCTAATGCAATATTACTAATGATCACTTTTCTAAGTTATGGAAATTGCATTTACTATTTTTTGGTTCAAATCTTTTACTGCAGAGATTATCAGTATGTTTAAAAGAGCATGACTTGACTATATAATTTAAAATTTTCACCTACAAGCAGGCTTTAATATATTGTTCTTGTATCTAACTAAAATTTAAAAATTAATGTAATAACCATTTTAATTTATGGTTCTATATTTAATATTGATCCAAATAAACAGTAATCTAAGAAAATACATAAACATACAAAAGTTTAACAATTCACAAGAAGAGAGAGTCAAGACCTCAGGCCTTAGTTATTCAGTTCAGACAGCTAAATGTAAGAAGATATGAATTTGCCTACAGGCAAAGATAAATATCTAAGGAAAGCTATGCTAGATATTTTTCCCTATTCTAAGAGGAAGTCAGATTAAGAAGTAGTGACCTGTTAGATAATTACTAATTTACTTCATAGTAAACTTGATAAGCGTGTATTAGTCTACCAGGGAATTAAAGAAACCATTGTCAGTAACTATTTCTCAAAAGTGTCTGCCAATACCCCATTTTGCTATGAGTTTGATCGAGAGGTATTTCTATAAATAATTTAGTAGAACAAAACATCTGAACTACTGAATTTTGGTGATCAAATGGCTTAGTTATGAACCCTGAGTTATTTATTTTTATTAATGTTTAATATCTCATTTAAAGATGGGCAATTGACAATTATCTTTACGAAAAGGATGCTACCATTTTGTTTGAAATAGATAAGCAGATGTTTATTTAAATTTTTGTTTATTTGGGGATCACACTCATTATTACTTGGGGTTATTTCCTGGTTCTAAATCAAAGCCTGTTGGCATGTTATGGAAATAATATAGGATGTCAGGAATTAAACCTGGGTTAGCCACATGCAAGGCTATGCATATGCTATAGTTCTGATTCCAATATGTGCATTATTCTTTATATTTTTTATTTTTGTTTTTTGGGCTACACCTGGCTATTCTCAGGAGTTACTCCTGACTCTGTTGCTCAGATATTGCTCCTGGCTTGGGGAACAGTATGGGATGCCAGGGGATAGAACCGTGGTCCGTCCCAGGTTAGTGTGAGCAAGGCTAACGCCCTATCTCTTGCACCACCACTCCAGCCCCATAATGAGCAAAGACAAACAAGAAGTAGAACCTAAGAAATAGACTTCAATAAACATACAAGACCGTTTACTTATCTAGGAATCAATACAATGACACTGACCAAAACAACTCCCTATACATAAAAAAGGAATCTTCAATATCATATTTGTAACACTAAACTAGTGAAAAAGATTTCTCTTTATTTCGGGACTATGATTATTGTTTAGTTGTTGTCTTTATTGCTGTAGAGATTTTTGGGTTTTGTGTTTGTTTTTGTTTTGTTTTGTTTTTTTTGCTTGATATTTTTTGTATTATATTTATGCTTTCCTTCCTTTTTCCCTTTCTTTTCTTAAACTGATTTTTATAGTCTCTAGAAAAACTCCCATTTTCTGTTTGTTTGAATTCCCCCCTTTCTTCTTTTCATTTTTTGTTACCTTCAAACAGAACCACATAACTTTAACCATCTTGTTCTCCCTCACAAAGTGAGGGGAAAATAATGGAGGGCACCAAGACCAAACAGGCCTATAAACACTAAGTAGAAATAAAAAATGACCCGACTTAAAATAGCAAATCCAAAGCCAACTACGGCAAAATCGATACCCAATCTACAACAAGCTAGACACAGAGGGGACCGTTTATATTGGCAGCCCAGGAGGCAAAAGAGGGGCGATATGAGATGCATGCTGGAAACAGGGGTGGAGGGAGGACATTACTGGTCGTGGAAATGCCCGATTCAAAGTCACTATGTACCTAAAATATTACTGTGAAAGATTTGTAATTCACTTTGATCAAAATAAAAATTATTAAAAAAATGATGCTAGAGTATCCTCAAAGTTGCTGGAAGTCACCATCTTGGCAACTTGGGAACCTTGTAGTGGTGCCATTGTAAAAACATTAAGCGTGTTAATAAACAGTAAGGCATACAACATCTAGGAACTGCCTCAATGTACCACCATTCATGTACCACTTCACCTTGAAGAAAAGATTGCATTAATGATCAGAAACAAATGTGGATGTGGTTGTATGAAAAAAATATACCCTTTACAACAGTTGCTGGAAAGCTTACCAGTCTAGCCACCTGAAAAAATAGCATGGTACTCTCAAAAACCGGAGCAAACAAATTTATCATGATTTTCAGCAATTCTATTCCTACACAACTATCAAAAACTATGAAGACACTTAGCTGGAAAGATCCATGAAAAGTACAATTTCCTTTATAACAGCTTTATTTAGAGTAGTCAAGGTGTTCTACCTACCAACACATATATAAATAAAAATGCTATAGTTTATATACCAAGAAAATACTAATCAGATGACAAGCATTTTAAGTTTGTAGGTATACTAGGAAAGTACAGGCAGCGTTGTAAACCAATATTACTTCAGTCAAGGGTTAAAGGCACACTTTTCTAAGAAATTAAAAACCATATTATTTGGAGGCCATAGAAATAGTACACAGATAAAGTTTGCCCAACTCTGGCCATCTCACATAATCTCCCAAGCCCACCAGAAGTGATTCCTGGATGCAGAAACAGAAGTAACTCCTGAGCATCACAGGGTGTGGTTCAAACTTCCAAAAATAAAAATATATAAAATATAAACTATTTTATTGAAAATGTATGGTAATCTGGAATATGAATCTCCACTTTTTAACAAGATGGGGTAAAAAAAAAGATAGTAAGGTCATATACAGATAAATGACACTTATTTCTGAGCTAAAAGTTGAATATATGTCTCCAAACTTATTCATTAGGATCGTTGCCCCAAATCCCGGTGCATTCTCTACTATGCTTTTTTAATGGACTATTAGAGCTAATGCAAATGAAACTAATTTAGGGACTGTAACTTTATCACAGAAATGGATCCAAAGTACTTTTACAATGGCCAAGTAGAGGAACATTAAATGCCGTTGAGAAAGCTCCACCCAGAATTCAGCCTATCTCCTTGGTGATTATCGTGGACTTTTATTTTCCTGAAAATAACAGCCTCATGTTGAGTGAAGAGAAAATTAAGCAAGATGACAAAAGCTGCCTCCATTTTGAAACTACAAAATATTTAGATCTATCAAGTTGCTAAAGTTCTCATTCAAGTTGATTATGATTAATCATATCTATGTGCATTCTATAAGTTTTGGAAAAGCAAAGTCCTGTAGTTGCCATGTTTTAACGATATAAGAAGTTAAAAAAA
>PVKC010043770.1:0-11698 GCA_004027635.1 Crocidura indochinensis | reverse complement strand
AATCACTTCAGAGGAAATTGAAGAGGTAATTAAGAAACTCCCTAAGAACAAAAGTCCAGGTCCAGACGGATTTACAGGGGAATTCTATCAAACATTCCAAGAAGACTTACTACAACTTTTCCACAGGCTCTTACAAACCATCGAAGAAACAGGAATCCACCCCAACTCCTTTTATGAGGCTAGTATCACACTCATTCCCAAAGATGGCAAAGATACCACCAAGAAAGAAAACTACAGACCAATCTCACTACTGAACACAGATGCAAAGATTCTAAACAAAATTTTAGCAAATCAAATCCTGCACTTTATCAAAAAGATCATACATCATGAATGCAAGGTTGGTTCAACATAGGGAAATCAATCAACATCATACATCACATCAACAACAAGAAAGATAAAAACCACATGATCATATCTGTCGATGCAGAGAAGGCGTTTGACAAAATCCAACACCCTTTCATGTTGAAAACACTCAGCAAAATAGGGTTAGAGGGAACCTTCCTCAAGATAGTTACAACTATCTATGAAAAGCCCAAAGCCAACATCATCTTTAATGGTGAAAAACTAGAAGCATTCCCACTAGACTCAGGAACTAGACAAGGCTGTCCTCTCTCTCCAATCTTATTCAATATAATCTCAGAAGTCTTAGCAATAGCAATCCGACAAGAGTCAGGCATCAAAGGAATCCAAATTGGGAAAGAAGAACTCAAACTATCTCTCTTTGCAGATGATATGATGATATACATCGAAAACCCTAAAGAGTCCACAGTAAAACTCCTAGAAACAATTAACCAATACAGCAAAGTGGCTGGGTACAAAGTCAATAAACAAAAGACAGTGGCGTTTCTCTACACAAATAATGAAGTTGAGGAGAGAGAGATCAAAAATACAACTCCATTTAAAATAGTATCAAAAAATATAAAGTACCTAGGAATCAACCTTACAAGGGAAGTAAAGGACCTATACCAGGGAAACTTCAAAACACTCCAAAAAGAAATTGAAGAGGAACTAAGGAAATGGAAGAACATCCCATGCTCATGGGTAGGTAGAATCAACATAGTTAAAATGACTACCCTACCCAAACTACTGTATATATTTAATGCAAACCCTATCCAAATTCAGACATCATTCTTTAAAGAATTAGAACAATCAATCATAAAATTCATCTGGAACCACAAAAGACCCAGAATAGCCAAACATATACTAAAAACAGGAAGCTGGGTGGCATCTCGATGCCTAACCTGAAGCTATACAATAAAGCCACAGTGATCAAAACAGCATGGTACTGGTACATGGACAGAGCTGCAGACCAGTGGAATAGAACAGAATTTCCAGACATAAACCCCCAGATATACAGTCAATTAATATTTGACAAAAGAGCCAAGAACTTGAAATGGAACAAAGAAAGTCTTTTCAACAAATGGTGTTGGTACAACTGGAAAACCACATGTAAGAAATTGAAAATTGACCCATACCTCACTCCTTATACATAAATCAACTCAAAGTGGATCAAAGACCTCGAAATTAGACCCGAATCTATAAAGTTTATAGAGAATAAAATAGGTAGAACACTTGAAGACTTATATATCAGAAAGGTTTTCGAGGACGGAGCACCAATGGCAAGAACCTTAGCTTCAAACATAAACAAATGAGATTACATCAAACTAAAAAGCTTCTGCATGGCAAAAGAAACCTTACTTAACACAAGAAGCCCGTTAACTGACTGGGAAAAAATCTTTTCACTCAACATATCAGATAAAGGGCTGATATCCAGAATATACAAAACACTCAGAAAGCTTACCTCCCCCAAAACCAAACAAAGCCATAAATAAATGGGAAGATGAACTGAATAGACACTTCTCAGAGGAACACAGAAAGATGGCCAACAAAAACATGAAAACATGCTCACCTTCATTCATCATAAGAGAAATCCAAATCAAAATAACAATGAGGTACCACCTTACACCAGTGAGAATGGCTCACTTCAAAAATAATGCGAACAACCTCTGTAGGCGGGGATGCAGTATGAAAGGCACTCTCATCCACTGCTGGTGGGAATGTCCCCTAGTTCAAAACCTAGGGAGAACAGTCTGGAGAATGCTCAAGGAACTCAGAATTGAGCTGCCATTTGACCCAGCAATTGCTCTCCTAGGTATCTACCCCCCAAGTCGGAGGGACATTCATCCCGAAGTATGTGTGCACTGCACTATTTATCACAGCACCAAGTATAATACCCAAGTCCTGGAATCAACCTCGATGTCCAACAACAGATGAGTGGATCATTAAGATGTGGTATCTATACACAATGGAATACTACATGGCAGTCAGAAATGATACAATCATGGACTTTGCGGCAACGTGGATGGACCTAGAACATGTTATGTTAAACGAAGTAAGTCAGAAGATGAAGGATAAATACAGAATGATAGCACTATTCTGAAGTAGCTAGAACATACACCTTAGATATAACAAATACCCAACAATTAATTAACAGGGTTTATCAGGGTAGAAACTCCAAACACTGCAACAGCCAACATACACCGGGGAGCAGTGCTCAAAACACATGAAAGAAGAGCAACACAAACTCTTGACTACACATTGTACCACAAAGAAACCAGCAACAATAGAAACTGAAGCATAGAGAGAACAGGTATGTAACCAGCCTTCTACAAAGGCTCATAATAATCCCTTAGGGATCTTATACAGGATTACAGGTAAAGAATATCATGGGAAATCACTGACCTCAATGAAAGCATCCCATAACAATATGTTTTAATGCCTTAATCTTACAATATTTAAAATAACCTCTCAGCTTTTCTGTCCACAGGCGCTTTTGGATACAAAGTGCGGACAAACTAAGATGGCATCTCGGGGCCTAGTCACACGTGATACCATACCCACTAGCACTACGACAATGTCCAGAGAAAACTCTTTAACATACACTTTATCTCTAGGTTATACCTCCTATTAGGACTTGAAACGTGTGACCAGCCAGAATATCGAAGAAACTGTGACCTACAGACTCATTCTACAGGCCCTACTTATTGAACACATTCAAGCAAACTAGCATTCCCTTGCCCTTTCCTCCTTTTTTCTCAGTGCCTTTTTTTACTTCTTTCTTCTTCTCTTTTTTTTAATGTATTTTCTCTTTTCTTCTTTCCTGTCCCTTCCATACACTTTCTCCTTTTCCCCCTTTGGAACTCCGACTAGCCCTCCCCTCCTCAATCCCATCCAGATTTTCCACCTTATTAAAATCCTTCACCCTCAGTTCTCAATCTATTAGACATCAAGACTGACCTCCTACCCCAATGAACCAGTGCCCAGCACCCAACCGAAGGGCCACCCAGTTAAACCCACACCTCGTCCCTGGGAAGAAAAGGCAACCAACTCCCCTCTGACTCAAGCTGCGCAGCCCTCCCTACCAACTCTATCTAATGTGGACTGTTACATGAAACCAGACTTATCTCCAAAAATACCCCCAAAGCAAGAACTCTTCCCAAGACTTCCCTGCTGCAAAACTTTCACCAATCTCAAGAAATTCAGGGTGTGGGATGAAAAGGCACCCGGGAACCCACACACCACAAGAAAATCCCAAAAGACAATGTGGAAACCTATCCTCCCATCATAAGTATAAGATCTGTATTGCAATACCTATCTACCTGCTTTTCCCCAAATGTAAGATAGTCTATATATAGAATCATTTTGTCCCTTTAATTACTTTGTTATTTCATTTTTTTAAATCCTTATTCCTCAGGTATATGTATATATATAGGAGCACATATATTTTTACTTCTATTCTTATTTTTCTTGGGTGTGGGACCTGTTTCCGTTTTCTTTTTTTTTCCACCCCCAAATGCACAAGCAATATAATGTAGCACCACTTCCCCCTGCAAAGACACACTAAATAAAGGGGAAAACTTACATATTAAAAAGAGCTCTTATCTACTAGGGATAAGAACTCATACTTGTTTACAATACAGGGACATCACCCACCTTGAAAATATGTCACGTGGACTCAACTTGGACCCCAGTTGATTAGACACCATCTGTCCAGCCCTGAACCCTGGATCCCAGATATAGAAATGACACAGTTCTTCACGACAGCTACAGGAAACAAATCCCATCCAGGACATCTTTAATGCTGCTCGGACACAACAAGTGCCAGCTCTAATACGATATCCTGACGAGAAAATATGGGAACAACTTGACCTAAGAACAAGTTATCCTACCCCTCTAGCTGGCAATAAAACTTTTCACCCCTTGGTCCATCCAAAAGCCTAGATGGCCTTTTACAGATGACTGGCTGATAGAACCACGACTGAACTGTATGTATCCTGTGACCAATTAAAAAGCCCTAGCATGGAGGGAAGGCGTTTGCCTTTCATGCAAAAGGTCATCGGTTCGAATCCCGGTGCCCCATATGGTCCCCCGTGCCTGCCAGGAGCAATTTCTGAGCATGGAGCCAGGAGTAACCCCTGAGCGCTGCTGGGTGTGACCCAAAAGAACCAAAAAAAAAAAAAAAAAAAAAAAAAAAAAAAAAAAAAAAAAAAAAAAGAAAAGAAAAGAAAAGAAAAGAAAAAAAAAGCCCTAGTATAAGGTTCAAGCTAAGACCTGCACAACAACCATGATCTCCAGTTCCAAACATCCATCTGAGACAATTGCAATGGAGTGTGTTTTCTGGAACCATAATGAAAGACTAGCCTGGGCTCCACCTTAGGATCAGCGCAAAGACCAAGACCACTAACCACAGAAGACTGATTAAAATGACATGGAGGGAACGGAACTTCTAAAACCACAAAGAAAGGCTTCATCATAAGTCCCCCCCCTTGACCTATGCAGATACTGAGATCTCTAGATACAGAGATCTGATTTGATCACCCAGCTGGAACAGAAGTCTTCCAAACATCACGAAAGCACCAAGGGGAGAATAAATGAACTTGTACGGAGTCTATAGTTGATTCCATGACAATATACTCCAAGGGTGGAGAAACCCTATATCTTGTAGGCCAAGGAAATTCCTTTTCGAATGACCCCAATATTTACTGTGCCTATGCAGGAGGGGAAAAAATAGCAAAAAGCACAAAACAATTTTTTCTGTATTTATCTATCTACTATTTGCCAATATCTTTGTTTTGGTGTGGTTAATGAAGTTATTGTCTTAATTCATATTTTTTTTCTTTTCTCTCAGCCACTTTTTTTTGTTTTCTTTTCTTTTGTTTTGTTTTGTTTTATCTCAAGACCATGGATTTTATGTGGTGCTTATCTTCATTGTTGGAGTGCTCACTGGTTATTTTATTTGACACTTCTTTTTGCACTGTTTAGGTGTTTCACCTTCTTTTTCCCCTTTGTCTCTCAAACCAATGATGAGCGCCTCTAGAAGGACTCCGCCCATTTTTGGCGTATTTGATTTTTACCCCAGTTTATCACTTTTCACTTCTTAAAACAAAACCGCATAACTAGAACTATCTAGTCCCGCCTCCCAGTTAGAGGGGGAAATAAGGGAAGTACCAAGACCAAACAAGTATAACACCACTAAGCTGTAAGCTAGGCACAGAGGAGACCATCTATTCTAGCAGCCCCAATGGAGAGGGAGGTGGATATGGGTGGTAGGATGGGAATGGAGGTGGAAGGAGGACAATTTGATATGAGAATCCCCTGATTTTATGTTAATATGTACCTAAAATATTATTGTCAACAATATACACAAAATAAAGAAATACTATTAAAAAAGGTTCTTTTTCAAACTCCTCTGCTGTATAAAGTTATTATACATCTCAGCTTCCAAGTCACCGATTGTATCCTCAGCTGCTGTTACCCAATGGGATAGGCTTTGCATTGATGTTGTCATTTTGTTTACTGAGTTTTTCAAAACTATTATTTCAGTTTAGAGTTGTCTGATTTCTATCTTCATATCCTATTGATTCTTATTTGTGTTACATCCAACTTGATCTATACTCTCTTTGATTTCTATGAACATCCTACATATTTCTTCACTAAATTCCTTATCTGAGAGACTCACTAGGTAGTTGGCAGCTTTGGGTTCATCAGAGCTATCATCTTCATTCTCTATGCCTGGTGTTGGCCTGAGTTGCTTCCCCATTTTGACATTGTAGTGTGAATTTTTCTATGTGTTATGGTGATGTTCATTGGCTAAATGATGTATTCTTTAGATCCACCCTTTGTGGACATGACTGCTACCTACAAAGAAGAGGATATCTAGGGAAATGATGGGTAGAGAGGTTCAAATCCCAGGTCACAGGGCCGCTAGGAGAAGGCCCAAAACGTCTGCCATGCTTCAGGTCATACATTAGACCAGCTCCACTGTCTGTGGATGGGACTGCTCACCTCCAAAGAAGAAAAACCCTCAGAAAATGATAGGAGGAGATCAAATCCCAGACCGCAGGATAGGTGAGAGAAGGCAAAAAGAAAAAAAAGGGCTACAGTGCTTCAGGTCAAACAGTAGAGACCTCCACAGTCTGTATTATTATGGTCTTTAGATGCTCTAATCATAACATTGCTGACAGAGTTCACCCATCTCAGGATGGTGGCTCAATTTCTTTATCTCGGTGATGCTTCATTTTCTCCAGAAAAAAAATGTTCTCTCTCATATGGTCCCAATAAAGGAGCTAGACATGTCTAGCTACCTCTAGAACCTAGAGAAATTCATAATCATTAAACTATTCTCAAACTCAATCCAGTCTCTCCTCTTTCTTCTTCTCATGCAACTCCAAAAAAATTCAAACTCGAGACATGCTTCCTATAAATTCCTTCTGATTTTGTCTTGGGATTGCTGAGTCTGAGGAAGTTTGTGTGTTTCTTGATCCTCTATCTCTTTTAACACACCGATCAACTCATGAAAGAAAAAAGTTAAGTTCCAGACACAACACTACTATCCCTTAAGGTTTGTGGGCTTCGGTTTTGCTATTGTGGATGAGTCCTCCCAAATATGCCAATGGTGCCTGGGGGCTACTCCCAGAGATAATCAATAAAAACGAAGACCTCAGGATTCTATTCTGATTCACTCCAATAGCGCTCTGGAAACTCCTAAAGTGCACAGACAGGGATTGGGGATTATCCTTTCTAAGAAAAGGAAGACTACTTTATGTCACCAAATACAAGAATATTTTATGCAAGTATACATTTTCAGCCAACTCTAGGTATATAAATGTACTCCTAAAGCCTATTTTGTCTGGATGTATAAGTACAAGTCATCATCTATACTGATGACTTTTAAGTACAAGTAAGGATTTGGGACAGAGGGAAATTGAATTCCCATTTCTCTTTGTTAGTTCCTAGGAAACATTTCATCTTAAACCACCTCATGTACGGCAGCACCCTGCTACTTAAAAATTAACTGCACTCTGAAAAATTAATCTTCAGAATTAGTTACAGTGATTACAGTTCTGAAATGGCCCAGGACTGGAAAGAGTCGATGGTTTCCCTTAGCCAGGAACATAAGAACCTGTCGAAAACCACCAAAGTGTCCTTCAAAATGCTCCAAACAGCATTATTCTTCATGGAGCAGTTATCCAATCTAGTGTTACTGTGATGCTGTGACTCCCTTATACAATCCCGCAAGTTCGATTTCACCTCCGATTTGGGTTATCTTAAGTACATGTTTACTTCCTGGCAACCTTGAATCTGATGTCCTGGAGCAAATTTTCACTGAATCTGGACACATCCAGGAACCAGTAGAAGTCTGACACGTGGTACCAGAGAGACTTAGTAAACCTTGGTCTTAAACAATATTTGCCTTGAAATTTAACCTGCTCTTGTCCATCTCAATGTTTCAAAATTGCTTTCAGGGGTGTTGCATGAAATTTGACCATGAGTGATCAGCATAGTATGTAGGAGAGAAATAGACAGGAAAATGGGAATTTCCCTGTGATTTTTCTTTGACTCAGTGACAGTGTGGATTGGCCTCAAGCAGGTAACTAAATTGTCCCAAGATGGAACTCACACTTCCTTCTTTTACTCTATTATCTTTCCAGCATGCGTGGAAGGGTTGCATACAGTTTTGCCTGCAACAGTATATTGGTTTTATACCCTGCATCACCTGGTGCTAGTATCAGTGACTCTAATGGCTAATAGGGCTGCTTCCTCTCCCTTGAACTGTGATTTTTGGAGGCAACCTGTGAGCAATTGCAGCATGGTAAGATTTATTGAATATTAGCAGTACTTTACTTTTTTTGATCTGTTCCAATAATTTCTGTAGGAGACTGTGCCAACCATGAGCTTGGTCTTCTTTTTTTGTTGTTGTTTTCCTTTTTACTGTTTTTAAATATATTTATATAAGCACCGTATTACAAACACGATTGTAATTGGATTTCAGTCATAAAAAGAACATCCTATTCACCAGTGTAATATTCCCAACACCATTGCCCCTATCTCTCTCTTCCCCCAATGCCTGCCTGTATTTTAGACAGGTACTCTACTTCTCTTGCTCATTAACATTGTCATGATAATTGATAGTGTACGCAGTTATTTCTCTAACTGCACTCACCTCTATTTATATTGAGCATCATGTCATGAGCCAGTCCTTCTGGAAATCATCTCTATTGTCTCTGGGGATTCTTACAAGAATATCTTTTTATATTTCTTAAAACCCATAGTTGATTGAGACTATTCTGTGTGTCTCTTTATCTTCCTCTGACTTTTTTCAATCAGCATGATAATTCCCATGTCCATCCATGTATAGGAAAATTCCATGACTTCATATCTTCTGAAGGCTACATAATATTCCACTGAGTATGTATCAAAGTTTCTTTAGTTATTTATCTGTTCAAGGGCATTTTGATTGTTTCCAGAGTCTGACTATTGGTTATATTCCTAGGAATGGTATATCTGGATCAAATGGGAGATCAATTTTTAGTTTTTGGAAATCTCCGTGTTGTTTTTCGTAAAGGATGGACTAAAAAACATTGCCACCAGCAGTGAATGAGAATTTCTTTCTCAACCAGTGCCAGTCAGCTCTGATTTTTCTTGCTCATTTTTGATGTGTGCCATTCTTTATGATGTGAAAGAGTACCTCTTTGTTGTTTTGATTCGCATCTCCCTGATGATTAGTGGTGTAGAGCATTTTCTTATTTCCCTTTTGGCCATTTGTATTTCTTCTTTAGAAATTTTCTGTTCATGTCTTCTCCCCGTTTTTTGATGGGATTAAATGCTTTTCTTGTGAAGTTCTGTCTGTACCTTGTATATCTCTGATATGAGCCTTTATCTTATTGGGATTGGAAGAATAGTTTCTTCCATTCTGTGGGTGACTTTTGTATTCCTACCACTATTTCCTTTGAGTTGCTGAAGCTTCTCAGCTAAATATATTTCAATCTGTTTATCTCTGCTTTGACTCGTTTTGAAAGTGTTTAATAGGTGAAGATGCTTGTTGTTGACACTTATGTTGCTCTCACTGATGTTGGGTATCAAGATCTTGCCCTTGAATCCTGTGCAACCTGATGTCAATGCCTCTGGGCTTCACCTGGTTTTGCTTTCTTTGACCCAAAGGTCAGACTGCTCCCTGATAAGCATCGTGACCTCATTTTCAACCAATATGGGCTTCGCCAGGTGAGGTCGATGTAACTTTGAGAAGGAGAGGGGGTTCACTTCCATAGGCAGCAATGAGGATATTTGTGTTTTTGTTTTTGTCTTTGTAATTTGTACAAGAGCTATTCAGATCTAAACTAATCTGAATTCTGGAAATCCAGATTAGAGTCACAGATTAAATTATTTATTATGGTCACATGATTGAAGTTATAGGGAAATAAGCAAGTTAATCTAATTCAATGCATTAGGACTCACACTGGTAAATGATTTACATATTACTTATCTGATAGAAAGATTCTATCTTCTCTCTTAAAAGGTATAAATAAAATATGCTATGAAAATTTACATAAAAACATGGAATAGAACGTTGTAAAACAGTGGAAGGGCATGTAAAATATATTTATGTTGATACAGTATTACAAAATTACGGAAAGCATTTCATTCATTTAAATATATTAATCGTAATGTAAAAGGGAAGGTCTACACACATTAAAGAGTATTTAATAAAAATATATGTAAACTTCTATGTATTAGAGATGTAAAGTGTAAGGGGTAACAAAAAGATTAGTTAGTGATTAGGTGCTTCCTTTGCATGCATCTGACCCACATTTAGCACCAATCCCATCATCCCGAAGGACCAACCAGGACTCCCTATTCACCTACACAATCAGGAATAGAAAGCTGAGTTTGCCTATCTGTGCAATCATTACATGGATATAAATTGATGAGCAAATAAAAAATAACAAAGCATATAAAATTAATAATAGAACAAGATGGGGCTGGGCGGTGGCGCTGAAGGTAAGGTGCCTGCCTTACAGCGCTAGCCTTCGAGGTTCGATCCCCCGTGCCCCATATGTTCCCCCAGGCCAGGCCAGGGGAGACTTCTGAGCGCATAGCCAGGAGTAACCCCTGAGCGTCACTGGGTGTGGCCCAAAAACCAAAAATAATGATAATAATAATAATAATAATAATAGAACAAGATGATGTACGGAAATAAAAATGAAGGTAGGAAAAATTAGAGGATGTATAAAGAAAGTAGTGGGAGTTACTAATCAAAGTACATTTTTAAATATAGTATAAAAACAAAACATTATGTGTTCTAAATAGTTCCAGATATGGGGGTTAATATGCAGACTAAGGAATTAGTTGGTTAAGGAAAATATGCAAGAAAAATTATACTTAATTGAACCCAGATTTTTTTTCACATATAATTTGTCTGGTTGAGAAAGAAAGAAGGTATTTTATTTATTTATCTATATTTTAGAGCCACATCCTGTGACACTCAGATCTTACTCCTGATTATGTGCTGAGAAATGTTCTTGTTTCTGGGGACCAAATGGCATGCCAGGGGATTGAACCAATGTTTAAACTGACCGAATGCAAGGCAAATGTCCTATCACTGTGCTATCACTCAGGCCCTGAAATCACCTATTTTAAATGTTTAACTTTAAATTAAAATTTTTTTAATCATTGAAAACAATCTATTACTGATTCAAACGTAAAACATACAATGCAATCATTGAAATATTGTGACAGCACTTTAGGAGACCGTGATTTTGCAAACCTCTCTGAACTTTGGTATTTACTGAAGGACCTGAAATCACTAGGTTCCTGTAAGTGCATTTAAATCAGGAGCACGCTGGAGTAGGTCCATTGAAGCCAAATTAAATCTCAAAGAGCACAAATGCAATGTACCCATGAACATATCCTTGGAAAATATGTGGATACCGATCAAGATTATTCTCACCTTGTGGATTTCCAGCGCTCATGGTCAAGGTGAGTTGAACTAAACCTGTTCACATAGCCTTTTTAACAGTTGAAGTATGAGAGATGCTTTCTTTAAGGTTATTACTGTTTTGATCCAAGAAAACATTATAAATGATATAAAATACAATGGTCAAAAATTAGATTGGAAATTTACAGTGAGCATACAGTAGGCGGTCATGTAGAGAGGTAACTCAATGAACTGCAGCAATTTCCTCCTCTATGACACACACAAGTTATATCACTGACAAGACAGGTTTCTCCCACATCCTGGCATGACTTGTGAATTGGTGATCCTGGCAAATCTGGGCCTGAGCATTTAATCATTGGACCCGCACAGCTAGGTAAAGAATTGCCAAGAGTGGTCTCAGGGCCACTTGAGGACTGTTTGTGA